>SJYA01002770.1:221058-277380 GCA_006410615.1 Neotragus moschatus
TTTATAGGAGCCGGAACAGCATGGAATTTGTCAGCATGGAATTAGGTCACAGAATTCTTGAAACAGAGGAGCCTCAGAAGCCAAAAAACTCAATGTCTGAAGGCACAGTGATCTCCTGGGCCAAGAATGGTGTGGACCAACCAAGAAAGAACGGAGCCCTCCCTTGGATAGCAGGCTGCAGCACCGTCTCATGTCCTGGAGTGTACTGGTGCGGGTGGAGAGCCTCCGGCTCCATCATGATCTCCATAGCCCCTCATTTCCTGGAGAATTCTTGTTTCCCTATCGCCACTCTGCTCAAGTGTCCAGAAAGTCCAGCTGTTCCCGGGCCCCCTCCGCTCCCAAGCTGGATCACCTCTATGACTCCTCCCAGGACTCCCCGCCCATTAGCAGAGGTCCCTAGGGTGAATCTCAGAGGGCCACCTCTTCCCCCTACCCTCAGCCGCCAGACACTCTGCAGAGTGGGCTTCAGACACACCAACAACTCTAGGCCCTGCCGGCTTTGGGCCAACACTTCCTCAAGAGTAAAGCAAAGGAGCTGACCCCATGGGAAGAAGGTGAGCACCTATCACGGGGAACCCCCTGTGCCCCCGGAGTTTTACCTCCATCATCTCTGATTCAGGAAACAGAGAGTCGCACCGGAGGACATGCCCAAGGCCACACAGCTGGGAAGTGGCAGGGGGTAAGATCTGACCTAAAGCTCCTGCCTGTCCTGAGAGCAGACGCAAGAAGTGAGGTCTCAAGTGCTGGTGGGCTATGGCTCAGTGAGCGGCCACAGAAACCCACAGCCAGCGCATCCTGAAGCCGATCGCTGGCAGCTCCTAACCTCCACCACGGCTGGCTGAGCCCCGCCGCCAGTGCCATTCCCACATGACCTTTCCAGGTGGCTAATGAGGGCCGGGGCACCTCAATAATTGGCCTCATTAGGCGGCTGGGGCTGCCCAGGGGATGGGGTGGCGGATGCTGGGCCCCTCGGGGACAGGCCAGACAACCTCCCGTTAATTACCTGAAAAAATCAGACAATTAGGCCTCCTGCCACCCGCCTGCCCATGTCCTACTGGCCCCTAATTACCGATGACTGCTGAGCAGGCCGGGAGTGACCTGGATTTGGAACGGGGACCAGTCACTAACATCTCTCCCATCCTCCACCCTGCATCCATCACAGGCTGTGGAGATAGAGAGCTGGGGAGGGGGTTCTCAGGGAGCTTCCTGTCGTCCCATTCCCCAGCCCTGGATCCTGCCCGCCCACTATCTCTCCGGCCAAGGGCACCTCTAGAAGAAAAGAGGTGGACACGTGGAGCCCTGGTAGCCCTCTGGGAAAGATGGGTGGACTGCTGGGGGGAGGGAGGAAGACCCAGAGAGTGGAGTCCAAGAGGTGTGGGGGCTGGTAAAGAAACTGACCTCCCCTTCCTGCTTGGCTCCTCCAGGGAGAAAATGCCAGACTGCGTGCTGGAGTGGGAATGCCAGAGAGGATGAAGCTGAGAACCCTCCTGGGGGGGCACCCCTGGCCCAGCCCTGGGGAACCTGGGCCTGACCTAGGGGAGTGCCCCAACTCAGGAGAGCTGGACCTAGACAAAGCATGACCAGGGTACAGCTTGTCGTATTGCAGGAGGTGTGAAGAGGAGGGCTTGGCCTGGCTGGGGCAGTCCTGGAAGGCCACCCAGCAGCGATGATGACGGGTTAGGCTGGGCCAGGTGGAGGTGCACTGCTGCAGGAGGAGGGGGCAGCACATGTGAGGGCCTGGAGGTGCATCCTTCTCTGCTGAGAGCAGTGACGGAGAGGCAGGGTACCCCTCTGCACGTATCCACCAGGCACCAGGCTGTTGAGTGAGGGCAGCCAGACTGGCCCTGTCCCAGGAGGGCTGTGCAGGGGACGTGGCCGGGGATGCAGGCACAAGCCAGACAGAATGAACCCCAGGCCTCGTGCAGCTCACGGTCTCGCAAGGTACATAATGTTCCTGTTGTGGTGGTGTCTGACAGGTCACCAGTGTCCGATATACGATGGACGGATGGACGGATGGGTGGATGGCAGGCTAACACCCCCTCAGTGAAGGTGCAGAGCTTGAGACAGAGCCGACCTGTTACTCCCCATCTTTGGCACCTTCCGCCTGTTTGTCATGTAAGAGCCCTGGGCCAGAAAGAGGGGATCTTCCCCAGGCTCTGTGCCCCTCTCCATTGCATTTTACCTCCCCAGCTGGCTCTGGCTCTCCCGGAAGCTGGGTACCTTCCCCCGCCACCAACCTTGCACTCCAAGCCAATCTGACCTTCACCTGCTGATGAGTGAGGGGGTAACCTTGTGGGGCATTCAGCTGGAACTGAACACCTGGAGGGATGTGGGTCCAAGGGTTGGGACTTCTGGACGGATGTGACAGTATATCAGTGAGAAGAGGTGGGGAGAGGAGCTCAGTCCCACACCTCACCCACTTGAGTGGGATTATTTGAGGGAGAGGTCAATTACCTTTGTGGTTCCTATTTACTTCTTTAAGTATAGTATTTGACTAATGTAAAAGAATATTCTTTTAGGTATAACATAAGGGGTAGCAGTCCATGGGGTCGCGAAGTGTCGGACACGACTGAGCGACTTCCCTTTCACTTTTCACTTTCATGCATTAGAGAGGGAAATGGCAGCCCACTTCAGTGTTCTTGCCTGGAGAATCCCAGGGACGGGGGAGCCTGGTGGGCTGCCACCTATGGGGTCACACAGAGTCGGACACGACTGAAGCGACTTAGCAGCAGCAGCAAGGGGTAACAACATAAGGGGCTTTCTTGAGAGTCCCTTGGACTGCAAGGAGATCCAACCAGTCCATCTTAAAGGAAATCAACCCTGAATATTCATTGGAAGGACTGAAGCTGAAGTTCTAATACTTTGGCAACCTGATGTGAACAGATGACTCAATGGAAAAGACCCTGATCCTGGGAAAGATTGAGGGCAAGAGGAGAAGGGGGGCGACAGAGGATGAGATGCTTGGCTGACATCATTGACTCAATGGACATGAGTTTGAGCAAACTCCAGGAGAAAGTGAAGGACCAGGAAGCTCGGCGTGCTGCAGTCCATGGGGTAGCAAAGAGTCGGACACGACTTAGTGATTGAACAATGACAACCAAGGAATGTCTGTGACAGTACATAATAACCCTAATGGACGCTGGTGACCTACGTGCGACAGAAGAATAGGATCAAAGCGCGAGTCGCGAGACAGTAAGCACCGTGAGACCTGCGGTTCACGTCTGTCTTGCTTGTGCCCCCCTACCTGCCCCCAGCACCACAACAGCACCAGGCACCCGGTGAGCCAGCGACAGGTTTCATCGGGGGAATCTCCCTGTGTGTGACACCCCTCCCCGACTCCTACCTCCCCCAGCATACCAAGAAGGCCGGTTTATCACTTTTGCTCTTTCGTAAGAGCTCGATCATACGCATCTGAGCGTCTAAAACAGTACAGTGTCGTTCACTCTGGTGGAGGACTTAACACGGCTTTGAACTGAGTGTAGTCCCTGCAGTGTGTGTTCTTCCCTCTACATCACGCTTCCGGGTTCACCCCTGCTGCTGCTGCGGGAGGTGCCGTTGATTTCTTAATTCTCCTGTTACTGGATATTTGTGGTGTTCTTAGCTTCTCCTCAGGAACAGAGCTGCTAAAAACACCCTGGGGGGTGGATTGTATTATCATTATTGTTAATGATAATGTTCCCATCCTGCCAGGGTATACGCTCCCTCTTCTCCGCGACCCCCCGTGCACACACGGACACTTCCCAGGCACACTGGTGCCCTGGAACAAGGTGCCCTGTGACCTGAGCCAACCCTGGAGGGGTAGGGGATGGGTGGGTCGGGGTATGGGTCCACGGCTACACGACACTGTGCATCCCGTTTCTGGATCCACACCCGTGCACACCATTTTGACTCAACCTCACAACTGCATCTGGCTCCATGTTCAGAGCAAGATGAAATGAGAAAACAGAGTGTGTAGCTGGACAGTCCTGGGTTCAAAGGTCCAGTTGTGTGGTCCAGTGGCTGAGACTCCGTGCTCCCAATGCACGGGGCCCTGGGTTGCATCCCTGGTCAGGGAACTAGATCCCGCCTGCCCATGTGCCACAACTAAGACCTCACGCAACCAAGTAAACAAATAAAGGTCTGGCTCATCGTGCACAAGCTCTGGGACCTCGGGTGAGCCACTTCTTCTTTCTGAGCCTTGGTTTCCTTGTGTGCAAAGTGAGGGTGACTTTAGGACAGAACGCTGCAGAGCCCCATGAGTGCTGAGAGGTGAGAGGCAGGCAAGGGTAGTTTTTCTTTTCCCTACTCCACTTTGGCTCCTGCTGCTCTCCATCTAATGGGACTGCCAGGCCATCCAACCGCCACCCCTATGGATAAGGAAGCTGAGATACAGAGCATGAAGGACCCCCACCCAGCGCCCCGGAGGTCCCAGCCCATTCCTCCTGCAGGGCTGACTGGTCCCCCCATCAGTGTGTCCCCCACTGCCTCTGCCAGGTCTGTGTGTGCACAAAGGCCAGCCATGCCGTCTCCGCCATGAGCCCCTGGCCCTGCCGTTGACCCTCCTGTGCTCTGTCTCAGCCCCGGGGTACGAAGCTGGGGAGGGCAGAGGGCAGCATCAGGAGGCCAGGAGGGCCCACTGTGCAGCCCAACCTCAGGCTCCTTGCTGGGCCTCACGGTGACCTCTCCTGTCCCATGGGCACTGGAGACCCCATCCTCCCTAACCAGGCCCCCTTCACGTGGGGACCGCAGGTCCTGCTGGCTTAGGGCCTCCTGGACTCTACCACAGCCCCCAGCCTGCTCTGAGGGGTGGTCACACGTGGGCTGTCTCAGCCCTGTACCCAGGGGCTGATGGGAGAAGCCTGATGCTGCCTCTGCAGACAGACGGAAGAGGTGGGGCTTCGAGAGGAGGCCTCGGCTTGCCCAGGAGTCTAGGGCTTCACGGTGCAGTTGCACCCAGCTTTTGGATAAGGATCTAGGGCTCCGTGTCCCACCACAGGCAAGGCGAGCGGAAACCAGGAGCGCCCCCTGCTGTCACTGTTTGCATTCAACAGTGCTGACCTGAGTGGAAGGAGGTCTCCTTCAAACACAGACTTCCTGCTGGAAGGAGCCCGCTGCTACTACCNGATGGGGGAGGCCTGATGCCGCCTCTGCAGACAGACGGAGGAGGTGGGGCTGCGAGAGGAGGCCTCGGCTTGCCCAGGAGTCTAGTGCTTCCTGCTGCAGTTGCACCCAGCTTTTGGATAAGGATCTGGGGCTCCGTGTCCCACCACAAGCAAGGCGAGCGGAAACCAGGAGCGCCCCCTACTGTCACTGCTTGCATTCAATAGCGCTGACCTGAGTGGAAGGAGGTCTCCTTCAAACACAGACTTCCTGCTGGAAGGAGCCCGCTGCTACTACCCAGCCAGACTGGCTCCCTACGCGGTGCGCGGCCCGAGATCGGGGCCAACTTTCACCCCCAGCTCTGCTCCGGAGCCGGCCTGAAGAGAAGTGGGTGAGACAGGGCCGCTCCCTTCAGCCCCCGGCACCCCTTCCCACCTGCCAGCACCGCTTTTCTCCTCCTCACAGGGAACCCCCTCCCGGCTGCAGCTCCATCCCCTCCAGCCTCTCGNGCCCGAGATCGGGGCCAACTTTCACCCCCAGCTCTGCTCCGGAGCCGGCCTGAAGAGAAGTGGGTGAGACACGGCCGTTCCCTTCAGCCCCCGGGACCCCTTCCCACCTGCCAGCACCGCTTTTCTTTCCTCACAGGGGACCCCCCTCCCGGCTGCAGCTCCATCCCCTCCAGGCTCCCGCCCCCGCATGCCCCCGGGCCCCTCCTCCACGCCCGGGGCGGACGCACAGTAATTCGAGTTATTTTTAGCCAGCCGCATCCTCTAAGAGACGCAAGTCAAGGGGAAGCCGCCCCCGCGCCTCCGGGAGCTTCGGAGCTTCTTGCAGAAAAAAGATCGGTTAAAACTAGTGCTTGGAGGACTCGCGCCAGTCAGGCAGGGCCAGCGCTGTGGCAGGCGGAGCGACGACCCTGGGTCCCTCACCCACGGCTCCCTGTGCTGCGGGCTGGTTGTTAGGGGTGGCCAGGGTCCCGCACGGGCCCTCACTGCCTCCACTCAGCAGCTGTCCTCAGCCGCCCTCTCCTGGCTCCACCCCCGCCACCGTCATCTCATCATCCTTGCCTGCTGGGGGGGTGAAGAGAGCATCTGGGGAGCCTTCCCCACTCTCTCAGCCCCCTCTGGGCGGGGTGCCCTGGGGGTGGGCAGCCTACGTGTTTCCAAGGGAGATTTGGGGGTCAGGGAGGGAGCTGAGTATCACCAGCCTAGCCTTCTGGCCGTTTCAAGCCTTGTGGGCGGGGGTGGGGGGGGGGCTATCAAATGGGACAGAGCCCTGTCGGCCAGGCCCTGTGAAGATCCCCGGAGCCTCACCATAACCTGGTGTAGTAGGTGGCTCGCTCGTCCCTGTCTCACGAGGAGGTCACAGAGCTACAAACGGATGGAGCTTTTGCTCAAGGTCACCCAGCTGCTAAGTGTCAAGGCAGCAACTGGCTCATGCCCTCCAGCCTTCACCAGTGGACAGAAAGGTGGGTGCTTGAGAATGTGATGACCCACTAGTGAACGAGCACTGGGGGGGACACGGAAAGGAAGGACCAACAGTGCCGCGGAGGAGGGATGCTGTATTGGGACGCACCTGCCGTGGACACCGCAGCACGCTCTCCCAGAGGCTCGCTCCTCAGCTAGGACGTGGCCCTCCTTTTCCCAAGCTGTCATCGGCGTGGGTCTCCGGCAGCATCCAAGCCCAGCAGAGCTTCCAGGAGTGGCCTTGACAGAGAAATAGCTGTGTGACCCTGGGCAAGTCACTTTACCTTTCTGGGCCTCTGTTTCCTCACCTGTAACATAGGATTAACAGAAGAAGCCAGTCTGCAGGTGTGGTGAACACCAACACAGAGCTCCTGGCTCCCGGCCCTAGCAGAACGCCCCTTTCCTGCCCAGGCCCTGGATTTAGCACACCCACTGTGGGCCAGGCCTTGGGGGCTTCGGCGGTACAGCGACAGCTCCTGGAGGCCCTCATCAGCTGGGGTCCAGTGCCAGAGAGCCATAGGGAGCAAATGCTAGCTTGAGCCTGCTCGGCCCATAGCATCCTCCTCACCCCACCCCCACCTCTCCCTGACCTCACAAGGCCTGCCCCTGCACCCCAGCAGCCCCCTTCCTCTCCCAGGAAGGCTCCAGAGCCTGTCTTCCAGACCCGAGCCTCCTGCCTAGATGGACTCTCTCTGTTCTGCATCCTGGGGTGCTGTGCCCGCAGCCGCCTCCTGTCCCAGCCCTCAGCTTCTGCATCTCACAGACGCTCCAGGTGGTCCTGATAGTAGCCCTGGGCCAGCAGATGAAGGATTTCAAGCTCATAGGCCCAGCCACTCATCTACCCCTGGAGCCAGGGGTCATTCTTTCTGTTTTCGTGTCACAGAGAATCTCCCTCCAGGCTGTGGGCTGACCCTCTTTTACGTGGAGCGGGGGAGGGGGAGGGGCAGACGCTGGGAATTTGGGGGATTTGCCCAGGGGCCCAGAGCTTGGAAAGGGCAGCACTTGGGTCAGGGCGTGTCTCGCTCAGAGGCTCTCAGTGGGACCTTGCGGGTTCCAGCTCTCCTGTGCCCCTCCTCGGATCCCCAGCCCCTTGTGGCTCTATCTGGTGTCCCTTGTTCCTCCCTAATCAGGGCCAGGCCTCCTCCCTCACTCACTCCGTTGTGCCCTGAGGCTGGAAGTGAGTTTACTGAAGCGCTAAGTGGACAGCAGGCAAGGCAGGCCCAGAGCCTTCCCCAGAACCACCCCTGCCTCCACACTCTAAGGCACAGCCCTCCTGGTCCTCACTGCCTGCTCTTCAAGCCAACAGTAAGGATGCCCCCTGCCCTGCCCAACTCTGACCACCCCGGTTCTGCCTTTGCCAAATACTCTCTGTGTGCCTTGGGCAAGTCCCTGGTCATCTCTAGACCTCAGCTTCCCTACCTAAAGGTGTGGAGAGGGGATCCAGGTGATCTTCAAGACCCTTGCCCTGGCGCTGGTTTTCTCATCCCTTCCAGGGGCTCCTGGGTCGCAGCCTCTGTGACCTGGGAGAGAGTACAGACTTTGAGAGTTGGGGGTTTGAAATCTTGGGGAGATGATTTCATTCATTTTTCTTTCATTCAGAAGAATTCTTGCAAAGGCCACTTCACCCTTCCCTCTTGCCCCTTAAAAAATCTTCCACGTGATCCTGAGCCTGGGGTGGCCCTGGGACGCAGACCCTGGGCCGTAACAGGGGATAAGAAAGGAGCCTTCCCCTTCCCCAGCTTCTCTTTAGCCCCAGCTAGAAAGGTGTGCACAGGCTGGAGGGGCATCCAGGCACGATGGGGCTCCAGGAGAGAGGGGAGCTGGGGAGGCCACAGTTGCCATGGCACTGCAGGGCTGGCTCCACCGGAGGCTGCTAGCGGGGAAGGAAAGGGTCCCTCCCAGCCCTCAGCTTCATTCTTCCTTTTCAGATGCTCTTTCTTCACCTCAGAGACAGGGCTGAGAGTTGGGGGAGCCTCTTATGAATACAGTCCTGCCCTATCCGGCCTCCTCTCATGCCCACCTATGCCATCCCTCCCTTTCTGGTAGGTCAGGCCTCCGTGTTGATGAGCATCTCTGCCTTCACACCTGGCCAGCCCTGTGCCTGAGACCCACAGAACCTAGCCTAGCCCAAGATGGCAGGAGAGGAGCCTGCCCTCCTCCCCAGGACACTGCCACCACCACCACCACCCCTTCCTTTCTAGGCATCTTCTGGGAGGGGCCAGTGGGTCTGAGCGGAAGCAGAGCCAGCACAGTGGACACTGCTACTCTGAGCATCTGTTGGCTGCAGAGGCCAGGGCTTCTCCCAGGTCCCCTGTCGGTATCACAGGGTTCCTCCATGACCTCATTGGGCACATACCACCCCATGTTCCTCTGGTCCTGGGGTAGGGGCATCTGGACCACAATAGCTCTCCCAGGTGGTGCTAGTGGTAAAGAATCTGCTCTCCATTGCAGGAGATACGAGATGCAGGTTCGATCTCTGGGTCGGGAAGATTCCCCTGGAGGAGGACATGGTAACCCACTCCAGGATTCTTGCCTGGAGAATCCCACGGACAGAAGACCCTGGGGGGCTACACACCATAGGGTTGTAAAGAGTCGGACATGACTGAAGTGATTTAGCACAGCTCTCCGTTTGGCTGTGGGACCTCTAGCAAGTCAGGCCCAAGGACTCCATCTCCTTGTCCGTGAAATAGGGTGATGAGAACCCTGGCAGCTCCCGAGGCTCTAAGCATTTCCCAAGGAAATGCTCAGCCAGACCCTGGGAGGCTTCCTGCCTGCTCAGCATCCCCCCACTGTCACAGGTGGAGAGACTGAGGCTCTGAGAGGTGAAGTCACTCCTCTAGGAAGCAACAGTCAGAATTTGAACTCGTCAGTCTAATATGGAAACCTAGTCCCTTAACCCCCAATAGGCATAACCTCCAATAACTCGGATGTAGACTAGCAAGGGCTTCCCAGGGACACCCGCAGGCTCCACTTTCTCTACCTTGATCCCCCTCTGGGATCAAGGTATAGGTGGGACAGCCTATACCACCACTACCAGGAGCCTGGAGCCAGGGAAGACTCAACCTACCCAGAGAACCTGTTGAGAATGGGCGTGGGGGGGGGGCTTGTGGGGGTGACGGGTGCCAGAAGCTGGGGTGTGAGAGGTCCTGAAGGCTCAAAGGGCTTCTTCCCAAAGGACGGGCCCCAGGCGGCAACTGGCGGCCGAGTTCCATCCGCGGTCCTGTGCTGCCCCCACGTGGATGACAGGCTAACATTCTCAGCTGGAGATGTCTCAACGCTTCATGGCCAGGATCCCCCCAGAGGGAATACGTGGCCTGGGGCTGTGAAGCTGTCTCAGTGACTGGAGGAATGTGCTACCCCTAAGCCTCTGTGGGGCCACTCTTTTCTCTTCCTGACAGATCCTGGGCCCCAGCCTAGCACTGCAGACTGCCCACCACCTTTCCTTCTTCCAGGAGCTTAGGACCCCAGACTTTTGGAGGAAACTGAACTTGAGAGCTATATTTTCCAACCCTCCATCTCATATTTCAACCTCTATTCCCAGTAATTTCTAATACCTGAGAGCTTGTCACTCTGGGAGCAGCCCATGGTGTGGAAGAAATTCTGATTGCAAAAATGACCCTGATCCATGGAGCTGGTATTTGCCTCCCTCGGCCATAGGTCTGCCCTCTGAGGCCACAAGAACCAGGTGGTCTCTCACAGGAATTTTCAATCAGCTCCAAAGCTTAACCTGGTGCTCAGGGGCCTCCTCTCCGACTCCCAGTCTTCTCTGCTAAAACACTGTGGTTCTGACGAGCCACTCCAGTCCCTCTTGTCTGGGCACACTGGCAGTCTCTGTCCTTCTGTAACTTCAGGACTGAGGGGACCCAGCACCCCTGAGGACTGTGGTGGCCCTCCATCCTGAACCTTCCTCGGAAACTGTGCTCACTGTTAGCATTCACTTGACCCTGATATTTTCCCTGAAGCCATGCCTGCCTCCTCAGGAGCCTTATGGGGAATAGTGTGGCTGGGATGAACAGTGACTAAACAGTGTATACTCAGCACAGTGTTCAGTGCGTCACTCCAATTATCCGGTTTAACTGATAATGAAACTGAAGATGAGTCAAAGAAATGGAAAGATATCCCATGCACTTGCGTTGGAAGAACTGATACTGTTAAAGCAGCCATACAACCCAAAGCAATCTACAGATTTAATGTGATCTCTGTCATATTACTCATGACGTTTTCTACAGAACAGGAGCAAATAATCCTAAAATGCACAGGGAACCATAAAAGACCAGAATTGCCAAAGCAATCCTGAGGAAAAAGAATGAAGTTGGAGGCATAACCCTGCCAGACTTCACATGATACTACAAAGCTGTGGTAATCAAACAGCCTGGTGTTAGCACAAAAGCAGATATATGTATCAATGGAACAGAATAGACAACTCAGAAATAAACCCTGTATACCTATAGTCAAGTAATCTTCAACAGAGGAGACAAGAATATGCAAAGATAGTCTCTTTAGCAAGTGCTGTTGGAAAAGTTGGACCGTTCAGTCGCTCAGTCGTGTCCGATTCCTTGCGACCCCATGAATGCCAGCACACCAGGCCTTCCTGTCCATCACCAACTCCCGGAGTTCACGTGCATCGAGTTGGTGATGCCATCCAGCCATCTCATCCTCGGTCGTCCCCTTCTCCTCCTGCCCCCAGTCCCTCCCAGCATCAGGGTCTTTTCCAATGAGTCAACTCTTCGCATGAAGTGGCCAAAGTATTGGAGTTTCAGCCTCAGCATCAGTCCTTCCAATGAACACCCAGGACTGGTCTCCTCTAGGATGGACTGGCTGGATCTCCTTGCAGAGAAAAAAGTTGGACAACCCCATGTAAATCAATGAAGTTAGAACAGACTCTTACTCTATATGCAAAAAAAAACTTCAAATGGCTTAAAGACTTAAATATAAGACATGACATCATAAAACTCTTAGAAGGGAACATAGGCAAAGCATTCTGTGACATAAATCATACCGATATTTTATTAGGTCAGTCTCCTAAGGCAAGAGAAATAAAAGCAAAAAAACACAAATGGGACATAAACTTACAAGCTTCTGCACAGCAAAGGAAACCATAAGCAAAATGAAAAGGTAATCTACAGACTAGAATATTTGCAAACAGTGTGCTGACAAGGGGCTAATTTCCAAAATACACAAACAGTTCATACAACTTAAGCACACAAACAACCCAATCAAAAAAATGGGCAGAATACCTGAATAGACATTTCTCCAAAGAAGACATACAAATGGCCAACACGCACCTGAAAAGATGCTCAACACTACTAATTATTAGAGAAATGCAAATCAAAACCACGAGGTTTCACCTCATTCAGGTCAGAACGGCCATCATCCAAAAGTCTACAACTAGGGCTTCCCCTGTGGTCCAGGGGATAAGAATCTGCCTCACAATGCAAAGGACACAGGTTCGATCCCTGGACGGGGAAGATCCCACATGCCACAGAGCAAATAAGCTCAAGCACCACAAGCACGGAAGCCCATGAGCCTAGAGCCTGCACTTCAGAACAAGAGAAGCCACCACAATGGGAAGCCCGTGCACCACAGCTAGAGAGTAGCCTCCACCCTGCAACTAGAGAAAAGTCTGGGCAGCAACAAAGCACAGCCAGAAATATAACAATAATAATAAAAAGAACTGACTTGTCTCTGTGCACTCCCTCCAGGCTGACTGATGTCTTGCCCACTGATTCAGCCATCTGCCTGGATTTGTGAAGTATTTACATTTAATTCCTCGAACATTTATCAGGTCCCCAAAGGTACCCTGGGACTGTGCAAGCACAGCAAAAATAACCCCAGACGTCTCTGGCCCTGTAAATTTCAATAACTAGGCCCCAGTGGATCCCACTCAGGCTGTGGGTTGTGTTGTGGCTGGACAAGGCCTGGACAAGACCACGCCTCTGAAGCTGAAAGGCTCAGGCACATCACATCCAATCCCACCCAGACCAAGGTTTGTTGGGTCACAGGGGCCTCACATGTCTGTCTTGTGCCCAAGGCACAAGGGACCTGGCTGGCAGACATTCTGCTGAGTCCAGCTAGCAGCTCTGCCCAAGGCTGTGCCACAGAAGCCTCCGCACAGACAGAAGGCGAGTCCCTGGGGGAACGACTGAGGGCTTCACCTTTTTTGTGTTAGAAACTGCTTTGACATTTGGTGATGTTTATTGACCTCTCAGAATAAGATTTTTTAAGTGTGTAAAATAAAATAGGATTACAAAGTGTTTTCATGAAGAGAAAAAGATGTCCACAGGTTACAACTGAATGAATAAAATCAGGTTACAGAAGAGCTTGTATACGCTCTTTGTACACTTATGAAGAGAAAAAGAGACACTGGGAGGGGAGAATGAAGAGGAGGAGGAAGAAGAAAGAGGAATGAAAGAGGGAGGGAGGGAGGGAGGAAGGAGAGAAGGAAAGGGGAAAGAAAGGAAGCTAGGGAGGAGAAGTCTCTCTTTATACCTACGGCTGGCCCTACCATCTTTTCCCACTATGCACAGCATGGCAGGCCAATGGCTCCCAATCATGGTTCCCTTTAGCCCCCAGAATGGTCCCCTCAGACCTCAGCCCAAACGCTTCATCCTTGTCATTGACTCCTCCCTGGCCCTTCAGCGGGGCCTGGGCCCTGGGCCCATCCCCACAGCAACTCCAAGGGTACTGCATGGCCGTCATCCACCTCTGAATCTGCCTTCCCGTCCGGTGATGGGTCTCTGCTCACTGCTCGCTCTGCCGGTGTCAGAACAACCCGGCAACAAGTCCTCAGCGTGTGTCACTGATCACTTTCTAGGAGCTGTGAAAGCTACTGCCAGCTGGAAAGCCACACAGTGGGGGCAGCCTGGTTCCTTTAAAGCTGTCACAGCCTCCTTTGCCAGTCCCTACCCTGTGTGCTTCCCTTTCTCAAGGTGTGAGAGTCAAAAACCTCTTCTGGGAATTCCCTGGCAGTCCAGTGTTTAAGACTCGGTGCTGAGGGTGTGGCTTCAATCCCTGGTCAGGGAATAAAGATCCCACAAGAGGTGCAGTGTGCCAAAAAAAAACCCCCAAAACAACAAAAAAACACCCTTCCCCTCTTTGCCCCAACTTCTGGCCCCACTTCTCCCACACCCTGGGGCCTTGCACCACTCCCACTTCCTATCGTCCCCACCTCTTCCCACCAGCTCCGTCTGCCTGTTCTCAGTACCCCTCAAGGACTTAGCTGCTGTAGAGACACCTTTCTTCCTGGTCTCAACTGATTTTTTTTTTCCTTCTGTTAAAAAAAAAATTGGCCACACCATACAGCGTGTAAGGTCTTAGTTCCCCAACCAGGGATTGAACCCGTGCCCCCTGCAGTGGAAGTGTGGGTCTCAACCACTGGACCACTAGGGAAAACTCTCAATTGTTTCTTTGTTGGCACTCGGTCACCCCTGGAGCATCTGAGCCTGCTCTTCATTCTCCTAACTCAACCTGCCAGATTTCTCTCCCTTTTCTCAGGAATGCTTCAGTAAGGAGTCGCCTGTGTGTCCAGCCCCCACATCCTCCTTTCCCTTTCACTCCCCAGCTCTCTGCAACATGTGTCCGTCAGTCCATGAACTAGCCTGCCAAGGAGTGTCCATTCAGGGTGTTGGTGGTGGGGGCATGGGGGTGGAGGGTTCTTAATCTCCTATTCTACATCAAGTGCTGTGCCAGGCAATGGAAAATGACAGTGACCAAACTAACTAGTCCTGAACTCATGGTGCTTGAGCCAATGAATACATACACAAGTAAATAAAACAGTAATTAGAGGCTGGGAAAGTTCTATGAAGGAAGCAAACAGAATAGGAGGACACAGTGTAACTGCAGAGATGGGGCAGAAGGTCTCTGTTCTAGAGGCAGCTAGGACACCATCCTAAGAGCAGGAAGAAGGCAGTCCACGTGGAGTGGGTAGCAAGCGCAAAGGCCCTGAGGCAGGAACAAATATTTGTGCTTGGCAGGACAGAAAGAAGTCCACAGGAGTGGAGAGAAGTGAATGACGAGTTGCCAGGATTAGGGGAGGTAAAGAATTCATCTCTAACGGAGAAGCCCTTGCAGACTTTAAGTGACAAGATCTGATTTGTATCTTAAAAAGTACCCTCAGGGACTTCCCTGGCAGTCCAGTGGTTAGGACTCCACACTCCCCGTACAGAGGACAGGGGTTCAACCCTTGCTTTGGGGGAAGATCCCACACGCCACATGGTATGGCCAGAAAAATAAAGAAAAGTGCCCTCAGACCCCACCGCTGTGTGGGGGAAAAAAAAAAAAAACGTAGGGGTAAGACTTTACAGGGCAATAGAGTTATGGAGGCAAGGTTTACTCATTTTGGGTATCCACAGACATACCGCATTTAATGCATCTAAAAAGAAAACATCCAGGATAAACGTATAGGTATAGCTGAGTCACTTTGCTGGGCACCTGCAACTCTCACAATACTGTTAATCAGCTGTACTCCAATATAAACGAAACGTTCTTTTAAAAAATAAACACCGGAGCCACTGGCTCCCTCAGAATAAAGCAACAAGATCCCTATCTTCACCCGCTTGTTCAAGACAGAAACTGAAGCGCTACACTGTCCTTCTTTCTCTCCCCAGCCTTCTGCTTCCCAAGCCCAGTCTACTGTCTTTCTTTATCCACTCCGATCCACCCCTCGTGTCCCCACTTAGCTCCAGGTCAAGTCCTGTCCCGGATTCCTCCCCCAGCTCGGCCTCCTCTCCTCGGCTCCCTACAGTTCACTCTCCACACGGTAGTCAGGGGTACTTTTTTCGGCACACTAATTTCCTGTCACTTCCCGCCTGACGTGTGTTCCTCAAGGACTCCCGTCGCCTTCAAGACCTTTAACGAGACCTGAGTCCAGGAAAAATAGGAGGCAAAACCTGAATGAGCCGGCCCGGCTTGTTAGCCTTGCCTTCCTGTCTGCTTTGTATCCTCCGGGCTTAGGAACCTTTCTTCACAGCGTTGGGGGAAGCTTTTCCAGTAGTGCCTTCCTGCAGCGACGAGCCTATTTCCCGTGCTGCACCACGGCCTTCCTCTTTCTCTTCCGGTCCCACGGACTTCGGCATCTGAGGGCCCGGGTGAGTGCTAGCCGCGCGGTATCCGGAGCCATCCGTGACTCCTGGATGGCTGCGGGGCGCGAGGCCTGGGGAGGACTGGGAGACCGGCGCCTGGCTGTGGGGAGCGGAGGCCGCGGGGCGGGGGCGGTGCTCATGGGTTTTCACCGGGTGGATGCGAGTGGGGAGAATTCAGATTTAGGAGGGGGAGAGCGCAATCTTGCGGCTGGGGGTTGGTTTCAAGGTACCCTTACCTGAGTTTGGAAGGGGGAGACTGGCGTTGAGTCTTGCAGAGTGAATCGAGGCACATGCGTCTGTGCTGTTGCCTCATTCTGGCTGCACGATCTTCTAGATCAGGGCGAAAAGGTAGACCGAGTCTGGCGAGCCCCCAGCTCTGGTCTCCACTCTCGTTCTCCAGGTGCAGACATGGCCAAGTCCAAGAACCACACCACGCACAACCAGTGTAAGTTCCCCGGCCCAGCCTTCATCTAATGCTCCAGGCCCTAGCAAGGATTAGGGATACTGGCCAGGGAAAGAAGGCACACTTTCTACTATGGGCATGAGGCTGATGTTTCTTTCAGCATTACCTTTGGGGTTTAGATTTACAAGCCTCGAGATACCCATTTGCATTCAGTGATAAAGGGTTTGGTAAACAAATATTAAGTAATGGGAAGTTATTCTTCTCCCCGGCTTGCCAGCTGTGATGGTTGTCCTATTAGAGGAAATCTCTTACTTTGGTCTAATTCCTTTCCTATCCCACAGCCCGAAAATGGCATAGAAATGGCATCAAGAAACCGCGATCACAACGTTACGAATCTCTTAAGGGGGTGAGTGTGTGCACGGAATCACATGAGTGTGTCTGTTTGGCTCCAGTTGCATGGACAGGGTCTTTCATTCATTCGTGTGCTTAACTGTCCTTCATTTTACTTGGACTACAAGCTCTGCCAGGCCTGTAATAAAGTTTTACTTGGCCTTTATCGGCTTGGAGTATAACCCCCTGGTCAGGTGGTAACCTGCTACCCGAGGGCAGTCTGATCATCTCCCTTGGTCACCCAGAGCCTTTCCAGGGAAATGATGGCCTTGCCTGTGTGTACCTGGTACCTTGTGAGCACTGCATTCCACTTTGACCACCCATGACTTGATCTGACCCTGTGCTAGGGAGTTCTGATGATTAGCCAGGAAGGTTGATGCCGTGGGGTCTGAGCAGAACTGTGCCCTCTCTCCACTTTGCTTCTCCCCTGTACCATTGTCTCTCCCCCTACCCTTCTTCCCTCCTTTAGTCTCTTACACCTTGTTTGCTGTGAATCTGTTGTACCAACCTTGGTATTTGACATTTTTTGAGGAGGAGGGGGTGGGGTGTCCCTGAAGGGGTTTTCGGGGAAGGCTCAACCAAAATCCTGCTGTAGGAATTTCTTCTTTCCTTCTGCGCCTGCATCTGAACTCTACTGGGCTCTGGGCATGTAGCCCTGAAAATGTGTTCTGTGTATAGCATTAGCAGGGTGGCATTACTGTCTTTGCGGTGGTGGTACGCATTTGGCTGCAGATAGTTTCTAAGGCTCAGGTTATTTCTGCATTTAAGGTTGACCTGATGCTGTCTCGACTCCCAATAGGCCTGATAGTCTCCAAGGTGCTGCTATAGAGAGGGGGACCAAGGGTGACTTGGCTCTTACATGCTGCACTTACAGCTGTCGGTACATTTCTTGTCTACCAGGTGGACCCCAAGTTCCTGAGGAACATGCGCTTTGCCAAGAAGCACAACAAGAAGGGCCTGAAGAAGATGCAGGCCAACAATGCCAAGGCCATGAGTGCACGTGCTGAGGCTGTCAAGGCCCTTGTGAAGCCCAAGGAGATCAAGCCCAAGATGCTAGCAGGCGGCAGCCGCAAGCTTAGCCGACTTGCCTACATCGCCCACCCGAAGCTCGGGAAACGCGCCCGTGCTCGCATCGCCAAGGGCCTCAGACCCTGCCGGCCAAAGTCCCAGGCCAAGGCTTCAACCAAGGCCAAGCCATCTGCGGCTGCAGCTCCAGCTGCCAAGGGTGCCCAGGCCCCCACCAAAGCTCCAGAGTAGAGGCCTTTATCTGCCAGTGTGAGGACAGAAGGACTGGTGTGACCCCCTGGGCTGCTGTCTGCGTGGGGCTGGTGTCCTCCTGTGCTATTTGTACGAATAAATCTGAGACCGGATCTGTCGGTCAGTGTGTGTCTGTGATCCCAGGGCTGGAACTAGGGTTTGGGTCGGGTGGGTACCAATGTTTTGTGTGGGAGTAGAGTTTTAGTCTTTCTTAATTGGTACCATGTGTGAGTCAGGAAATATGGCCTTGAAGTGCAAGAATGGGACCTGGTAGGTGAGTGGGTGGGTGCCTCTGGGATACTGGGACACACAGGTTGCTGGACTGGGCAGGATGGTGAAGTAAGGGAAAAAACCTGAACACCTTCGTCAGGTCTTCAAGCTTACCCAGAAGAAGGGAATTCTGCATTCTGGCCTGAGGATTTCCAGGTTCCTAGCAGGCTTGGGCCGGAGAAGGCAATGGCACCCCACTCTGGTACTCTTGCCTGGAAAATCCCATGGACAGGGGAGCCTGGTGGGCTGCCGTCTATGGGGTCGCACAGTCGGACACGACTGAAGTGACTTAGCAGCAGCAGGCTTGGGCAACATTCACTGTGAGGTGAATGAGCCCCCAGGAACCCAAGCAATGGTGGTACTGTCTTTCTTGTATGACTGTGCTGTCTNGGAGCCTGGTGGGCTGCCGTCTATGGGGTCGCACAGTCGGACACGACTGAAGTGACTTAGCAGCAGCAGGCTTGGGCAACATTCACTGTGAGGTGAATGAGCCCCCAGGAACCCAAGCAATGGTGGTACTGTCTTTCTTGTATGACTGTGCTGTCTTCTCTGCCCCCTGGATCAGCTGTTAGCCCACTGTCTTAGTCCTCAGAGCAGCCAGTGAAGCACCATTCAGTCACACCAGATCCTCAAGACTGGCTTTTGAGTATGGTGGTCATTTGTAGTCCACCATTTGAGTATGGTGGTCACTTGGGGCATAGGGAGGCTCAAAAGGAATTACTGATATCCCGGGGCAACGGGTGTGCCGTGTGGTGTATGGTCCCTCATCTCTGAAGTAGTTATCTTTGAAACCCTGCTCCATGAACATCCTTGGTGTTAGTACTTCGGAAGTGGCCCCAGTCCACAGAGACTTTATTGTAGAGCAGGAGGGAAGAGGGCTCCTTGGCAGTGGTCGAGTGGAGGTTGGACTGCACAGGGCTCAGCTTTCACTGGGCAGAACCGGCACACTGGCCAGGGCAGGCAGCAGCCGAGTATATATGTCCACCCCACGGAGGAATACGGCCTCGTGCAGCCGTTCATCGTGGTCGTGGAGCAGTATGGGTGTGCGGTTCATGGGTGAGAAGCCCAGAGCTGGGACCCCTACCTGCAGGGAAGGAGGGGAGCTATTAGGGGGAAGGCCAGCACCCAGGAGCCACTCCAGTGCCCACCCTCCTGCAAGCAGCTCACCGCGCGAAGATAACGGCTGTCTGTGGCAGCGGGGAAGATCTCTGGCTCCAGAGTGAGGTTCCTGTAGAGGGTGAATGGGAATGTTCCTGGTGAATGGAAGCAGGAGGGCAAGGGAAGGATTGAAGGGGCAAAGGAAGGTAGAAGAGAGGGGAAGGGGAAAGCAGGGCTGGCCAGTGTGCTCACATGTCTTTGCAGGCCCCGCTAAATGCTGCCCACCAAGGGTCTGAGTCATCAGTAGGTGTCACTTGGGGCTCTGTCCACTTCTGTGGGGAGAAGGATGGCAGGATTAGGACAGAGTCTGGGCATCTTGCCCTATTCTTCATAGAGTAGGCTGTACCTGGCACAGGACACACCCCTACCCACCTACCCAGACATCCAGCTGGCCAGTCCAGCAACAGGCCCTTTTTCAGTCCTTCAAAGGCCACAGGCCAAGGACCTCTGTCCTCCACTTCCCATCCGTCCTCAGATCCTAGCCCAAGTGCCTCTTGCTCAAGAAGGTGGTACCAGACCTCAGTCTGGTCAAAGACTAATTACAAGTCCACACAGTATAAGGTCCCACCTTTTCCTTGATCACATGTATTCATACTTATCTAAAATAATTATCTGACTCATGTCTAATCCTCTCTTTATGCTGTAAGAACGGAGGGCAAGCATTGTTTAATTCTACTCCCCAGGGTTCCCCAGCACCCAACAGTGGCCTCTACAACTAATGCTTGTTGGTTAATAAAACTCTCACAGCTAAAGAAATGTCAGGATGTATGCAGGCATACCAAGTGTACAGCGACATGCAGCAAACCCAGTCTCCCCAGCTCCTACGACTCCCCCATTGTAGGCGCCCCCGTCCATACCTGAGCAAACTCGAAGGTGACTCCCTCGCCAGCTGCCTGGCACCAGTCCTGCAGCTGCCTCTCGAAAGCCTAAGAGAAGGGAGGTGAGCTGATCCCGAGGACTGGGCTGAGGATCCAGGCTCCCTCCTCCAAACCCAGGTGGAGGTGGCACCTTCAGGTCCACATCTGGGGCCACACGGAAGTCAAAGCTGGCACTCATGGTGGCAGGTACCACGTTATAAGCCACGCCGCCCTCTAGGATAGTCAGGTTCACGGAGGTCACAGCCCCCTCCTTCAGTTGAGGGTCTGACTGCAGCCTGTGGTGAGGGGGCAGGGGCAGCCAGCAGCAAGGAGGAACAGATAAAAATGTGGCTCAACCCCACCTCCTCCCTTGCATGCCCTTCCAGAGCCCCATGCCCTTTCCCAGGCTGCCTCACCTCTGCCTCTCCTTCTCCCGAAAAGCCAGGATGGAGCTCACAACCTTGTGCTAGGAGAGTGTGAGGTGACATGTGACAGGGGCCCCAGGACAGAGCTTCGGGAACTCCCACACTCCCTCCCCGTGGGCCACACACCAGCTTCTCCGCTGCTGTGTCCTCGATGAATCGCGAGCCGTGGCCTGGCTTCCCAGTGCTGGTGACCCGCACCCCTGGGAGAAGCAGGGGGAAGGGGGTAGCTTCAGAATGGGACAGGTTGGAAAAGCAACCAGCCCTGAGATGGGCCCATGGCCTTCCCCCTCCTTCCAAACTCCTCAGGCAGGGCTCTGTCACCCTCAGAATGCACAAGGTAGAGCTGGTTTCTGCCCACAGTTAGGGCCTCCACTCAAGCTCAGGAAAGAGACGCCAGGGTAGGAAGGGGCTGGGAGGCAGAGGCCCTGGGTTCAAGGCCTACTCAGGCCCCAACGTGCTGGGGAGCCCTGGGCAGATGGACCCCTGTCCCTTCTGGCCCAGCCTCCCATCTGCACAGTGATCCCCATCCTCCAAGTGCATACTCACACCAGGGACTCCGCTCACTGTAAAAGACAGTGAAGGCGTCAGTGGGATTGGCCATGCCTGAAGAGGAAAAGGTGGTTCAGAGAGTGGAGTGGCCCAGCCTCCACTAGCAGCCTCCCTACCCTCTGCTGGCTGCCCAGTGGCCTGCCACCCTGCTCACCCTCATCCAGGGCGAAGCCAGCCCTCAGGGCCTGGAACTCAGGCCGCTTCACAAACAGCTCCATGCCTTGGTGACCCCCAATCTCCTCATCTGTAATGGCAGCAAGAATGTGTTGGGGGGATACCCTCAACATGCTCTCCCTGCCCCTGAAGGTGCCCCCCCCCCAGCCACTCCTACCTGGCACAAAGGTCAAGTGGATGGTTCTGGGGAAATGGTGGCCTTCAGCCTTCAGCCTCCTCACAGCCTCCAGGTATCTGAGCGGCAGGGCAAGGGTGTAAGCTGGGTGCTGGGGGGGAGCCCTGAGATGCTTGAGTAGGCAGGCTGGAGCCTTGGGCCCTGCTCCGCCACAGCCTAGCAGGTGACTCCAGGAAGTCTCTGTCCTATCTCCCCAGTCAGCCAATGGTCACAGCAGGCATTCCCACCCAAGGTAAGGGGTCAAGATGTTCCTTGGCCTTGAGGTTTCCCAATCACGCCTGAGTCCTTCGAGGAAACTGGGAATGAAGGGCACTCACTGGATGCTGACACACTTCATGTCCTGGGCGCCCCTGCCATAGATGTAGCCGTCGGCATCCTTGAAGGCCTCAAAGGGATCATGGCTCCAGTATTCCTGGGGGCATGGGCAGGAAGAGGGACCCAAGCCCCAAATTAACCTACTTTGCTCAACTGTGGTCCTGCCCTGAAGAGGGCTGCTGACAGCCGTCATCCCTCATCTCTGCCTCCCATCTCCACCACTAGCACCCCCAACCCACCCTGGCATGGACTGGCCACTGAGCAGAGGCTGCCCGAGAGGAGTAATGCTCTGTGCGGTCAAGTCTGTGCCAGGACCAGCACTGTGGGCACCCTGCAGTTGAATGGGAGGGTCTGCACTTTGTCCACAAGGGTTGCTCCACTGTAGGACATTGTGTTCCCACACCCCCACACCCCCAAGACACCTGGAAGACAGGAACCACATCCGTATGGGAGTTGAGCAAGACGGAGGAGAGTTTGGGGTTGGTGCCTGGCCAGGTTAACACGGTCACTACACGGCCAGGTGCCACCTAGAGAGGGCCAGGAGGAGGGGTCGTCAGTGCAGGGCAAGAAGCTGCTTCACGCCCACCTCCCCCTTCCCATGCAGCGCTGCAGGCTCACCTCCACTTTCTGACAGCCCAGGCCCAGCTGGAGGGCTCTCTCCTCAAAGAAGGCCACGGCTGCCCCTGGGGACACAGAGAGCTGGGCTGCCACTTCTGCCTCCCCACCCATCCTCACCTCCCACGGGCCCAGGCAGAGATGGGGTGGACATCCAGAGAGGGTAGCAGACATATGCCTCCACACAATTCCTCATCCATAAGAGACCTTTGCACCTCAGTCCCCAGGGAAGATGTTTCTTGGCCAGTGAACCTTTGTGGAAGGCCAGGTGGCAAGTCCAGAGTGAAAAGCAGGTGTCATCGTTACCCTCCTTAAAGATGAGAAAACTGGGACTTTCCTGGTGGTCCAGTGGTTAAGACTCCGGGCTCCCAATGCAGGGGGCACGGGCTCCATCCCTGGTAGGGGAACTAGATCCTCACATGCTGCAATGAAAGCTCCCACACGTGGCAAGTAAGACCTGGCACAGCTAAATAAATACTTTTTTTTTTAATTTGGGGAAACTGACTCAGAGACACAAGGCTCACCAGCTGGGATTTGGACTGGACCTAGGTACACAGTTCTCTGGCACCAAGCCTGATTCCTTAAGGGCTGTGGCCTTTGTTCAACCCCAGGAGACTTCCGGGAGCCTCTGCTTCCCCTCCCCAACCGCAAGTCCTGGGGAGTGAGGGGGAAATTTTCCTTATCTAAATGCCGGTTGTAACTTTTGGAGCAGCACAGACTGGACGGGCTGCCGAGAAGTCTGTTGACCAGGGAACGACTTAGAGCAGTGAAGGAGCCATCAGAGGCAGCAGATTAGGCTCAGCTGGGTGACAGAGGTTGCTGGTTTAGAGCTCAGTCCCCGCCCCCGGAGTCCCGCCACAGGTCCTGAAACCGCCGCGTTCTCACCATAGTCCGGCTCGGGCTGGAGGGTGCGGATGCGCAGGTACTGACGGAAGAGCGTCACGGATGGGTGCTCGCCCTCGCTACCCTCGCTGGCCATGGCGCTGCCCTGCCGTGGTGAGCTGGGATCAAATCGAGTGGCTGCCTACTCCTCCCCGCACCTGGCGCAGGTGGACTCCATCTGCACGCAGCCCCTCCCCAGGGCGGGTCCCCAGGCGTCCCCCGTTACAGAGCCCCCATTCTGTTTNGAAGGACAAATGAGAGGCACAGGGGTCCCACTGGCCACCCACAGGCCGCACACAGTTATAGCTGCCCATTTGTGTGCCCAGCTGTCCTCTGTTCTCTCAGCCAGTTCTACCCTCTGTTCCAGAGGGTGACTCAGCTTGGGGAGGGGCAGGGTTCAAGACTTCAACCTCTGGGCACAGGGGAGGCAGGCTAGGGAGGTAGGGGAAGGTCCATCCAACCCTTGGGCTTTAAGTTCAGCTGCTGACTCACATGTTCCCAGACACAAGCAGGCTGGCTGGTTCACCAACAATGCTATTGTTGGCATGTTGATTATTTTGAATTAAAGTCACTTAAGAAATGTCCAATGCAGGAGGGACATTCTGACCCTCCTCTCTGTCTCCCTGAAAGCAGGAAAGAAATCTCTGTGAAAGGTACTCTCCTTGAATCTGGAGATAGGACACCCTTATCTCCAGGGATAGGAAATGCAGGCCAAGAAGCCTCTATAAACCAGCTTTGTTACTTCTTTTAATTTACTACCCCCAAGCCCGAACTCTGTTAATAGATTCTTTACTAACTGAGCATCCAAAATATGTTTTTGTCCTGTCAAGTCCTCACAAATTTATTCTTTGTCTAAAAAGTATAAAAGCTGCCTGCATTGGTCACTTCTTAGGTCTCATTTCTATGAGACCTCCTTGCACACAACTAAAATTTCTTTTTCTCCTGTTAATCTGTTTTGTGTCCGTTTTATTGTTAGTCCAGCCAAGAACTCAAGATGGGGAGAGGGGGAAATTTCCCCCTCCCCAAGACTATGTTACAAGATAAGCCACATTCGCTATTCCCTCTGCTACACAGCCTGTCCCTTTTGGCCATGGAACCTACATCCTGATTCACTCATCTCAGCCACCAGACCCTGGATTTCCCATCAATCCCAGTGATCATTTAGCAGGAGTAATGACCCCTCTCAATGACAGTCCCACTTGCCGGCCCTGTGTGGCCAAGTGCTCTGCTTACCCAGACTCATTCAATCCTAAAACCACTTTCTGAACTAGGTGTTACATCATGCCCATTTTACTGATGAGAAAACTGAGTCACAGACTAGCCACTCAGCGGCCATCTAGTAAGTACCCTATGTCCTCAGCCTTCTCAGGCTGCTGGAGCACTCCCTCCAGCTCTCAGTCCTGAGCAGTCCCACACTTGGCTCCAACTCTCACCCCAGCTGTAGCAATGCCAGCAAACAGGACCTGTCACTCCCTAGGTATGACAAAAATGCTTTTTTTTTTATTTTTATTGTGCCTCTGAGATAAAATGAAAGGTCCTGACTGGGTCTAGCCCTCTGGCCTCTGCCCTCTAATCACAGGGGCTGCTGCCCTGGTGCGGAATTGTCCAGACTCTCCAAGTTCCAGCCAGGCCTGTGGCCTGGACAGTGGGTGAGCTCACAGTAGATGGTCAAGGAAAGCAAGGAGTTCGAGGTGGAAGTCTTGTGGCTTGTGGAGGTAGCAGGCGTGGCCTGCATTGCGCAACTTCACCGTGGAATGGTTGGGCAGATGGCGGAGCTGCCGCAGTGACTCCCGAGCCAGGGTGCGGTCCAGCTCCCCATACAGGATGAGAGTCGGGGTCTGCAGGGCAAGGCAAGGGGCCATGATCCTGGGGCCTGAGGGGGACTGACCCTCAAGCCACCTCCTTAGGATATCTTCCCGATACACCCCATCTCTTCCATCCAGATCAAGGATGGGGCCATGTGTCCTCCAAGTACAACCTATGTCTTTTTCCCCCATGACCCAAGCCAGGGACAGGAAGCCAGGACTTTCAGAGACCCTCCTCCCAATACCTTCACAGCCTGGAATTGTTCCTGGGTGTAGTTCTGGGTGGAGACAGGTGCAATGGGCACGAATCCCCGCAGCTGGTGGTGGCCTCGCATCAGGAAGGGCAGGGCGTAGCGGCCACTCAGTGAAGGGCTCACCAACACGGCGTTCTGCACATTTAGGTCCTGCAGCACTCGCTCCAACAGCTCTGCCCGCCCTGCCTCTGTGCTTGCCTCCTTTGAAGGTGCCGAGTTCCCAAAACCTGGGAACAGCAGAAGGCACCAGCTGAGGGAGGCTGGGAAGGTGGTCAGGACTTCCTGCTCACCATAGTGGTCAAAGAGATGGGGACCGGTGGCATATAACATCTGCTACCCCCAAATCCCCAGAAGTTATGTTTTTGTAAGGTGATAGGGCTGTTAAGAAAACCATCTTTCATTCATTATATTGGCAAAACTAAAGATTGACAGGGACCTCCCTGGTGGTCCAGTGGCTAAGACCCTATGCTCCCAATGTAAGGGGCCTGGGTTCAATCCCTGGTCAGAAAACTAGATCCTGTGTGCCACGACTAAGACCCAGCACAGTCAAATTTTTTTTAAAATTGATAATACAGTCTTAGGGAAGATGAGGGAAAACAGATGCTTTCATGCATGACTGATTGGAGAGTAAATCCATGTAGCATTTTTGGAGGGTAAGATAATATTTGTCAAGAGATTTTAAATGTGTGTCTTCTGACAAATCAATTGTCCCTGATGGTTCCCCTACAGAAATTATTGCCCATATGCTCAAAGAAGCAGGTTCAGGGGCCTCCCTGGTGGTCCAATGCTTAACACTCTGTGTTTCCAAAGCAGGGGGCATAGATTCCACCCCTGGCTAGGGACCTAAGATCGCACACGCTGTGTGGCGTGGTCAAAAAATAAAATAAGCAATGGGAAAAAAAAAAGAAGAGAAGAAGCATGCCCAAAGATGCTTCAGCTTCCTTACTTGAGCACTTTGGCTGACACTGAAAACTCGAAACTAGCCACCGGTGGAGGAGTGGCTAAATGATACCTGTTCATCCCGCCAACGACACACATTAGGATAAGGGAGGGTTACAGTGCCTGGCATGACCCATGAGACATGGCAGAGGGAAAGAACACCAGGTTGCAGAGAGATTCGCTAAGCAGGCAGGACACCAGCCACATTTACAACCCCCACCGCAGGACCCTGCATCCCTAGGCCTAAAAGCCCCCAGAGGATCAGTGGCAGGGAAAGAGAAGTGGCATGGGTCTCTGAGAGGGGTCACTCTTGGCTGATTTTTTAATGACAAGAATAACAGCAAAAAATCATTTGTATAGCTGAAAAAGACATAATGCTCCCTAGTTTGTCATAAAAAGTACAGTCAGATCTCCCCATGTGATCTTTTGTGAGGCAGGTCATGTTTCTTTTTTTTTTTAAGATCATGTTTCTAAGTGCTCTGTGACATACAACAATCCACACTGTAGTTTTCAAGGTAGAAAATAATCACAGAGCTTTTCGTGTTGCCCCTTTGTGTTGTGACCTGCCACTGCCTGTCTAGACCCTGGGGTGCAGATGCTCCCCAGCCACACCTTAGGGCTTTCCTACCCCTCCAGTTCTACCCTCTGGCATTCTGTCCCTTTGTCCCTGCTACATGTTACCTCCCTGGACCCAGGGGCGGGGGCTCACCTGGAAGGTCAAGGGCCACGGCCCGGTAGCCCCTCTGCGCCAGCAGCTGCAGTGTGCCCAGCTGCTCCCACGTCCGGGAGCTAAAGGCCTTTCCATGGAGCAGCACCACATCCACCCTGCGGGCACACCGGGGAGTGTGTGTGTCCTGGGCGTTCTTTCTTCCAAGGCTTCTCCCACCGCCCTCCCAGGCCCTGAGCACTTTGAGTTGAGCTGGGGGGTCCCACACAGGGACTCTCCTTGGGCCTAGTCCTTCTACTACACCCTAGGGTAAGCACCTACCTGTGGGCCCGGTGGAATGGGAGCACCTCACGGTAAAAAATGGGGGAGCTGCCAGGGATGAGACCAGCCAGGATGGTGACATTGGAGTCTCCCCAGAGCCAGGAGGTCTGCTCAGGGGGTCCTGGCAGCCCCACATATAGCAGCAGCAAGAACAGCAGGCCCAGGCCCAGGCCCAGCAGGGCAACCTGGGACCGGCTCATGGAGGTCTGTACCACAGTCTGGAGGAGAAGAGATGGAGAAGAGGGTAGAGCTGAGCCCTCACAAAACCCCCTCAAATGCCACCTAAGAGTTCCCAGCAGAGGAAAAGCTCAGCCTTTGCCCTTTCCTCTGCTCTGGGCAAGTGTCTGAGGGTTCACACCCAAGTACTCCACATGCCAGGGCAAGGGCTCAGATACCCCATAAGTGTGAGGAGCATCTGAGATGTCCCCCTGGCATCAATGGCCACCACCATCCTTGTGCCAGCTAAAACCACTTCCACTCATCAAGGACTTATGGCAGCCAAGCCCTGTGCTAGGCCCTTCGCATGTAACGATTCATGAATCCACACAAGAACGCTAGGGAACAGATATGATTGTAGGTTTCTTAATAAATGAGCAAACTGAAGCTCAGAGAGGTAGATTCTCTTGCCCGATGTGCAGCGTAGCAAGTAGCAGAACTGACACTTGAGCCCAGGGCCGGCCTCTCAACTGCCAGGCCACACTAACTTTGCCAGGAAGGACACTGGCACTGGGAGGTGATGGATGAACTGGTGGTTGGAGGGGTGAGGGTCCTCAAAGGTGAAAGACAGCAAAGGGCAAAGCAATGTCCCACTAAGGGCATGTTTGCAAACAGTTCTGTTTATCATACTCCATACAATAATGCTAAAATCAGAATGTAATGGGAATATTTAATGTTCAACCCAACTGATATTAAGTGGGGAGAGAACTCATGGAGAATATCCCTGATGGAGAAAGTGCCTAGGCCTGAGTATGGGGCTAGCAAGAAGCATGGCACACTTACAAATGGAAAGGGCAGCAGGAGGCTGGAGTGACAACTGCCTCCTACCCCCCAGCTTTTACGCCAAGTGACCTGTTTCATGGACTCCTCCAGTCTGAGTCTTTGCCAGCCCAGAAGACAGGTCTCAGGACCCACACCGAGAGCAGTCAGCCCTGACTTTAAGACTCCTCTGCCAATTCCTGGCTGTGTACCTTGTATGTCAGTAAAATGGAGAAAATAACCTTGCAGCTGCTCTCCCAAGCCTTCTGTGAGATTTCAGTAATACAGGGGGCCTGACCAAGGGCTAGCCTATCATCATTTTTTGGGTCTAGGAATCCTCGTTCCTGGATTCCAGTGAACATGTCTTTATTTGAATGCTCGCTGGGCACTGGCCTTAGATCTGAGCTGGGGAATTGCCTTGGACCCTACCCACCACTCCCAGAAGTTTTGGGGATGTTTCCCAAGCCCCCAGCCCCAGTCTCCAGGGTCAGGTGGTGACTGGGCAGTGGCAGCCCCTCTGGAGCAGAACCAGGAGCTGCATGGAGGAAAAATACACTCCTCTCTTCTTTCTGCCCACCACCAGCCTCGGATGCAAGCATCCAACACATCAGCCTAGGTTCCCACCAAGCAGAGTATCCACGCTGAACCTCTCCTGTGGTGGGCCTGGGGCACCTCTCCAGGTAGGGAGGAATGGGACTGCAGCCATTGCTATGGCAACCCAGGCAGCTGAGGCCCTAGACAACAGTATGCTATAGAGATGGAAGAGGGGGAGGGGAGGCACTGCACCCACATGAGGTCCTCGGCATCTGTTTCAACAGTGACACACAGGTGTACAGACATGCACACAAACTTGTCCCCAAACACTTTTCCTTTGTACAGGCTAGTCCCTGCATGGACACACAGCCTCCTTGCGCATGCACGGGCCTGTGTACAATTGATACCTTGAAATACACCCTCAAAATCACACATACATCAGTTATCAGGAAGGCAGATGCACAGGTACACACACACACACACACACACACACACACACACTTTTAAAATCATATGCAGATCCTCATATCTCGAGCACACAGTCATACACACAATCCTAAAACTACACACGTACACAAGAACGTGTATTTGGAGGTACAGGCAGGCAGACACCCAAACACAAAGCTTCAGAAATACACAAACATACAGGTAGATATACACCCTTAAAGCCACACAGCACACAGAAATACACACAGAAGACATACGCAGACACAAGCGGGCAGATAGACTGACATACTGCCCCCCAGCGCAGGCACACAGAGAAACTGACACACACACACACCCAGGCCCCCAAGAACACACTGCCAACAACTGAGCGGGTGCACACACGTGACAAAGGGACACAAACAAGCACACTGGCTGCCCCAGCGCGGCCCCTCCTGCAGGACTCTGCCCCAGGGCTCCGGTGGCAAGGGGCAAGGGGCGGGGCAAGAGTGGCCCGCCCCGGGCAACATGCTGGCCTCTCTCCCCGGGGGACACTTACCCGGCCAACCGAGATGACTGGACCCGCCACCGTTGGGCGGGCTCGCTCGGATGCAACCAGCGGTCAAACGGCGCCGCGACGTTGGCGCTGCTTCCACCACTCTGCGGGCCGCTGCGGTCACTAGGTGGCGGAGAGCCTCAGTGCGCTTGCGCAGTCCGCGGTCTCAGTCCCGCGCCTGGCAGCCAAGTTGCAAGGGACACTGGGGGGAGGCACCCCAAAGCACAGAGGCCCGGCTCCACTTCCCCATGTCCAGATTTTCCAGGTTGTTTTTCGGCCTGAGAGCTGGAGCATAAAGAGAAGTCACCCGACTTCGTCTCCACCCTTAGCCTCTGGTCTGTACGGCGGGGTTAAGGATAGGGGTTGTCTTTAGGCCCACAAAGGGTTGTCACCCGCAGAGGGCTGTCTTAAGGAGCTAACGTCTGGAATGGAAGCTTCACTGTGTAACTGCCAGATATTAGTATTGTTTCGAAGCAGCCCCAGGTCAGCCACTTTCCTGACCCCTGCAAATACACACACACAGACACACACACACACACACACACACAGACACACGCATGCACTCAGCCAGGGCCCTGGTGGCCTCTAGGCTCCTTCATGTCTCTATAAGTCATCTATCCTGGTTAGTAACATGTGACCAGCATCTGACCTATCCCTAGCCTGTGTGGCCAGGCCTGGAACAGGGAGGATGGGAGGAACACACAGCATTCCCTCATTAGCACTGTGAAGCAGGCAGCATCCCACCCATTTACAGGCAAGGAAATATGCTCAGGGCAGTTGGGAAATCGATCAAGGCCAGACATTGGCAAAACTTTGCATTCTAATCAGTCTGGCTTCCACTGTGTTCCAGACTGAAAACTCTGGGCTTGGGCAGCTCAGGCAGGGGATGAGGGGGGCCGAGGGGACTGGGGAGGGAGCAGGAGCGATGAGACCCCAAAGAAACCCTTCTTCCCAAGATAAACCATATGCACCTGGGGCAGGTTGCTCAGGATCTCTGGGTCCGACCCAGTCTGGGGTACATGGGGTCGAGGGACATGGGGAAACCAAGACCGCTGTGAGAAGATGGGTCTAGCATAGCAGCACCCACCTCCCTGCGACAGATTGCCGCCACAAGCGGGCGCCCTGTAGCACGGCCCAGCCCCCGCCCTGCGGCGGGCCACCTCCCTCCTTCCTCGCACCAGCCCCTTCCCCGCTTCCCCGCCCCGGCCCCAGTCGCCGCCTTCACTCGCCTGCCTCCTCGCGCAGCTCCCCAGGTACCTATCCTCCGCCCTCCGACCCTCTCTTCCTTTCTCTAGTTAGACCCCACCCCCACCCACCGCAAAGTTTCTCCCCTTCTTATCTTGGCTCCCCAGGCCCCGTTACTAGAGTCTGCCCTCCTCGGCTTTTGCATGCACCTTACCAGACCCTGAGATACTCAGCCGAGGTCCTCGGAGGGGACAGAGACAGAGGTGGCGGTGCCGGAGACCGTGCCCGGCCTCGGCGACCGTGTGTTGGGCCTCAGCGGGCAGCGCGCTGAGCACCTCGCGGGCTTCTTCGGCCGGAACTCCAAAGCTTTTCCCCGCTCAGCGCTCGGGTTTCCGGCTCCGGCAAATAGATTTTTTTTTTTTTACTCCAGCCCCGACTCCTTTGGGTCTGAGGTGCCAATCCATGACCTATAGCAATGCCTGGAGGAGGAAAAGGCTGATAAGCAGAATAGTCAGCTACTTAATGTTGATGCGTTTACTATGCTTACTGTGTGCTAGGCACACGCCTGGCTTCATTTAATCCTATCTACCACCTAGGAGCTAAGTTCTATTGTATTATCCCCAAAGGTAGGAAAGGATAATAACAATGGGAACAATAACTGTAATGGGAGCCCCATGTATTGAGTTCTTTCCAAAGGCAGGCCCACTCAATTATCAGTTTTGGGGTTTTTTTAGCTCATACATTTTTGAGGTGGACATTCATGTCCCATAGTTCAGATGAGGAGACTAAGGCACTTAGGTAGTGGCAGAGGCAGAAATAACACCTATGTTTTCCTCACCCAAGGCGTGCGCCTAGAGTTCTGGGAGCCTCCTTTGCTGCTACAGGAGAGACTCCTGCCCTCTCTGGGGCAGCCTCCCTGCTCCACGTGGGCAGGGTGTTCTGTGGCATCAGCACAGCAGCAGGTATGGCGGGGGTGGAGCAGCGCGAGGGCACCGTCCAGGTGCAGGGCCAGAGCCTCTTCTTCCGAGAGGCTCTCCCCGGCGGTGGGCAGGACGCCCGCTTCTCCGTGCTGCTGCTGCATGGCATACGCTTTTCCTCCGAGACCTGGCAGAACCTGGGCACGCTGCACAGCCTGGCCCAGGCTGGCTATCGGGCTGTGGCCATTGACCTGCCAGGTAACTCGGGGGGCAGGGGCAGGCTTCTGGACAGGGGTTGTGGGGGCCTCACTGGGGACCCGGGGATGGGGGACTGGGGGGATGTAGCTAGGCTGATCCAGGAGCTAGACAGGTCAGAGTGCACACTACAAGGGCCTTCAAGCTTCTCTAGTCCATCCAGATGCGGTCTGGACACTGCCCAGCTGCATCTGTGTTGCCTGGTGCAGTGTCTCAGTGTCTCTGAGCCTGTTTCCTTATCTGTAATGAGAGATAACCACACCCATTCTGGAGGATGGTTTTAATGGGAATGGACTGAGATGTTCCATGTGAGTATGTGACCAGTACATAACACAATAATTAGTACTCAGCAGATGGCAAGTAAAATGTTTTGAAAGAGCTGTAACCACCGGCTCTGTTGGAAGCCCTAAGGAGTGTCCCCTGGCACCTTTGGGGGTGGCTAAGCCCCTGGTCATGATCCCACCTACAAAGCCCTTAAGTTAGGTCCTGAGGGAGGGAAGGGCAGCGCCAGACTGCCAGTCATAACCTCAACTGGCAGGCTCTAGCCCATGGTGCCAAGTGTGAAAGGGGCAGCATGGCCGACCTGCTTCCATCTCTGGCCATGGCTGGTATGGTTTCAGTGCCCAAGGGCAGGCCTCCAGGATGGGACAGGATTGGTTCTGACAGTGGGTTGGGCTGAACTTCCAAGCCAAGGCCATGAACTAATCCTTCTGCAGAAGGTAGGGACTGACTAACCAGAGGGGAGATATGTGTGCAGAGACCACCCCTCATCCCCTGTCCTGGAGGGCATTTACCCTGCCAGCCCTGGGAGAGGTGCCTCTGAAGCAGTTAACTCACTTAATTTTCACAACAATCTCAAACAGCAGATACTTTTGTTACTTCCCAGATGGGGAAACTGAACAGTGGAGAGAGGGCTAAGGGCACTTTCCCAGGGTTACATAGTAAGTGGATCACCGGGACTTGGATCCAGCCATGTCGGGCTTCAGAGCCTGATTCTTGGAGGACACTGTTCTGGTGGAGGTGGGCACAAACATGGAGAGAAATGCCTTATGCTTGCCACAGGTATGACAGACCTGGGTTTCTGTAGGAATAACTACGTGCATGTTGCAGGAACCTGACACAGAGTTTGACCCAGGAGGGCTTTCTGGAGGAAGGGACCGTCTCTCTGCTGTCTTACTCACCACCTCTGTCTCTCCCACACCCGAATCCCTGCAGGTCTGGGGCACTCCAAGGAAGCCAAAGCACCTGCCCCTATTGGGGAGCTGGTCCCCAGCAGCTTCCTGGCAGCTGTGGTGGATGCTTTGGATCTGGGCCCCCCGGTCGTGATCAGCCCATCGTTGAGTGGCATGTACTCCCTGCCCTTCCTCACAGACCCAGGCTCCCAGCTCCGGGGCTACGTGCCAGTGGCCCCTATCTGCACTGACAAAATCAATGCTGCCGACTATGCCAGAGTGAAGGTACCCCTGTGTGGGAGGCTGAGATGCCCCTGCCAGGAGCAAGGAAGAGTCCATCCTGGGGCCCCAGGGGGACTGGGTAACCAAAGGGGTAGTTTCTGAGATTAGTTGAGCCATCAATCTCTACCCTTGGGGTTAGCTGACAGCAGATTACTATGCCAAGCCCTGCACTGTGTACTGGGGCAGACACAAATTTATGCCTTTCCATTCACTGGGCCAGCTTGTCTCTCCCCATCATTTGCAGTGACCCCAGGGAAAGACCAAAGTGATGGGGAGGGCTGGAGCTGATCTCCAGGAGGCTGGGTCTGGACTGGTAGGTCCCTGTTGACTCTGTCTCCTTTTTCTTTCTCTAGGCATCAGTTCTTATCGTTTATGGAGACCAAGACCCCATGGGTCAGACCAGTTTTGAGCACCTGAAGCAGCTGCCCAACCACCGGGTGTTGGTCATGGAGGGGGCGGGGCACCCCTGTTATCTTGACAAACCCGAGGAGTGGCACGCAGGGCTGCTGGATTTCCTGCGGGGGCTAGCATGAGGAGCAGCCCTGCTGATGGGGATGGGCCGCTTGCCTGCCCTGGTCTCGCTCTTGCTCATTCTCTCTCCTTCCCTTTGTGGGTTCCTTCTCATCCTACATTGCCACAGGTATGTTTGTATATCTGGGTTCTTTTCTTTTAGAGTCTGTCTTTCCCTCTTCTTTCTCTTGCAGGGACAGGCTGAAGAGGTGAAATCAAGAGGAAAAAAATTTCAGGAATCAAGGGACATAATCTGGTGGAGGGTAATCCATTAGATGAACTTCTCTAAGTTTTCCTGCTGAGCTTTCATTCCTTCTGCTCTGCCCAGCTTCTCCCCACCTCCCACCTCCTCCTCTGGCTGCTCTGCTGGGTAGCACAGCCCCTAACTCCGCCTCTTAGGCCACAAAAATATACATACCCACATGCATGCTTACACATTAGAGTCATCTATGTTCCCAAATATGAACCTTCACTGGGCTGTACACACAGCTCTGAGCTGACACTCACGGCAGTGTTGCATTGCACGCAGACAACACACGTACTCTGCCACCACACAAGTACTTACACACGCACATTTTGCCCTCCCCAACCAGGCAGCACCCCGTGTCTGAGAAGGCAGGGATCCCATGAGGCCAGCCCTTGCAGGAGACCCTCTACCAGGGTTAGGGTATGGCTAGCTCTGAAGTTCACTAACCCACAGGTTGCAGCTGGCCCCAGATCACAAATGCTCCCAAAGGAGGGGGGTCACCACTTCGACCCTCAGATCAGCTCCCCAGGCCTGGGTCTTCTTGGCCTAGCTAGTTTCCTGCTCTGAGGTCTGCTTGGTGGGGAGACCGAGAGTGAAGGTCTGTGAAATAAAAGTGATGCAACTAGACCCGCAGGCTCTCGCTGTCTCCAGAGCGCCGCCCCTCCCCCGTCCCTTGGGGACGGCCACTGAGAGCCCCTCCCCCACCCTGGCGGGACCAGATGGTCCCCCTGCCCTTTGTCCACTGGGCCAGATGGAGGAGAAGGGAGATTGGATTCCCCTCCCCACCCCCACACACCCAGGTGCCAAGAGACTCAGCTGTAGGGGAGGTGGAGGTCAGTGGGACCAGGCTGAGCGGATTACAGACAAGGGGAGNTTGTTTTCAGAGCTCCTGGGAGATGAGTTAGACCTGTGTCAAGACCCTTTCTTCTCCCCAAAAGACAGGAAAGACCTTGAGGGTCCGTCAGAACAGGAAGGACACAGAGAGACCAGCCATTCCCCTGTCCCCCCAGCCCCTACAAACACACACGTAGCACAGATGGGTAAACTGAGGTCCGTCAGGTGCAGGCCTGGCCAAGGTCACTTGAATTTGGGGCAATGGGGCTCTGCTGTAGACCCAGGTATCTTTTTCACGGCAAGAGCCCTAGTTTTGGCCACATCTCAGCCCTCCTGCCCTGTTTTCCCAGGAGCCTTTGCTCACAAGAGGTGATGTGGAGATGTCAGGTCTCCCACTGCTTATCACCCCAAAGGGGTCTGTGAGCCCCAGGAAATTCTAGAGCTTAAGATGTGGCTCTGGACAAGTACAGTCTTTTCCAAGCACAACCCATGTCTACTAACCAGGCAGAGATCTCAGGGACTACTAAAATCTGCTCTCCACCTTTGAACAGCTGCCCCTGCAACCTTCCTCCACCCCCAAAGAGGACAGCCAGACAGAGGAGGCAGGCAGGACCTGCTAGTCTCAGCAGACCCCACCTTTCTTGTGACCTTGGGCAGGTTACAGAGCCTCTCTGGGCACCAGGCTCCCCTTCCGTTTGGGGAGCCTGTTTCCATTCAGATAACCAGTGTGTTCTGAGTGACTTCTCTGGCCTGGCTCTGGAACACAAGGAGAAGGTGGCAGTCTTGGCTTCTGCTCTAAGGGGTCCCAGGCTGGCCAGGGCAACGGAAATGAAGCACGTCATCACGAGTGCTTTACTGGGGGAAGTGCTGGCAGCTGGGGGAATGTTAGCAAGGGCAGCCAGCGTGACGCTGGCCAGGATGCTCACAGAGCACTGACCCTGCATCCACTGTCGCCCTCTGAACTCTGGAGAGCCTACTGACAGAACTCAAGCAGAGGAAGGAACAGGTTCTGGGGGTGGCAACAGCTACTGGCTGTTTGGGGGGTCAGGGTGTCACCCCCTTAGCACGGATGAAGAAACAGAGGGCTCGGCCATACAGTGGCTCCTGAGTCAGCCAGGCTGGGAGACCCACCCCTCCTCCTCCATGTCCAACCTCAGGCTAGTGGTGTTGGGGGGGGTGGGCTTCTGAAGGGGACACTGGACAGAAGAGCTCTATACTCTTGATGCTGGAGGCAGGATGGGCAGGAGGCTGGGGAGGAAGGTGCCTAGAGGTCTCTGGGGGCACTCGAGCCCCCGCCCCTCCTGGCAGTAAGGATTTTTAGGTTCAGGGCCTGCTCTTGGCTCAGACTGGGCACCAGGTGGTCCCCTCCCTGTCTTCCTGCTTGGGCTCTGGTACCCCATGAGCTCCCCATCAAGGCTGAGCCTCGGCGGGAGACAGCCGCTGAAGGAGAGGGATTTCCAAGCAGGATTAAGGTCCAGGATTAAGTCGGGGCATGAAAAAGGGTCGGGTGGGGAGGGCTGGCGGCCAGGCTAATCCCAGCAGCTAATCTCTGGCTCCTCCTTCCTCCATCAGTTAACAGCCTTGACGGTCTCCCACCGGCCCCCAGTCCCATTCTTACCCATCACCCAGTCCCACAGGGGAAGCAGTCCCTCCATTTTACGGGTGAGAACACTGAGACTTAGAGGCCAAGTAATTTGTTTCTGGTACAGTAGAAAGTGCTCCAGGCTGGGAACACCGCCAGCTTGGACACTTCTAACCTCCCCGGGATTTAGGAGAGGGCTCAGAAAGCCACTGTGCACACTGCTGGTCCCCAGACACCCCACGCCCACCCCCAGTGCTGAGTGAACCCTGCTCACAGCTGTCGCAGAAGCCTCTGCTCTCCTAGTGGACAGGCACAGCCCACCCTCCCGGAGTCTTGCCACCTCCACCTCCAGCCACCTTTCCAGACCGCCCATGGCTGCTCCGGCTCCCTCTCCAGCTGCTCCAACCAGGCTCTAGCCAGCGGGGGCTCTGCTTCCTGGACGCAAGTGCCTCTTGTTTGAAGTAACCTTTCTATTTGAACCCAGCCTTCAAGGCCCAGTCCACAGGGGTCTCCTCTCCCAGCAGGTCAGGGAAGAGGCTCCCTCTCTCTGGATTCCCACAGGCCTCCGAGTTCATTTTTTCTTTCAGTGTGCCAGGGAAAGGGAAGGGTACTTGTGGAGACACAGGCACCCAACTCATTTTAATTCTCCTGAACTCTGGGGATTGGACTTGGTATCCCCTTTGCACAGATGGGGAAGCTGAGGCTCAGAAGGGTTATAGATGCTGGCCAGGCTTACGCAGCTGGTGAGCCACACACAGCAAACTGGTTGGCGCGACACTTGACACTTGTGGGCCACGCTGTCTCCCTGCTCTGGAANAACTCTGGGGATTGGACTTGGTATCCCCTTTGCACAGATGGGGAAGCTGAGGCTCAGAAGGGTTATAGATGCTGGCCAGGCTTACGCAGCTGGTGAGCCACACACAGCAAACTGGTTGGCGCGACACTTGACACTTGTGGGCCACGCTGTCTCCCTGCTCTGGAAGTTCGTCGGGCTTGGTGAACTTCCCATGTAAGGGCAGGGGACCTGAAAGAGAGTGGAGCTCTTCTCTAACCCCTCTCCCACTGCCCCCGCAGAGCCGGCCAGGCCACAGTGTGGACGCGTTCCCAGGCGGCCTCAGCCCCAGCCCCGCCTGGCAGGATGAGCGGCTCAGATGCGGGGCTGGAGGAGGAGCCAGAGCTCAGCATCACCCTCACTCTGCGGATGCTGATGCACGGGAAGGTGAGGTGCTGGGGGCGGGGTGAGGGGGCTTCCCTGTGGCTCAGGAGGGGGCAAAGGGGAAGGTGAGGCAAGAGCTGGTCTTCTTGTGGCGGGGAGTCTGGTCTTGGGTATCCTGTCTCCTGTGGAGTCCAACCCACCCCCACCCTCAGGGGGGGAAGGGTGGTGCCTGGGGTGTGGGTATGCTGCTGACCTCACTCTTGTCTGGTTTGCAGGAGGTGGGCAGCATAATTGGGAAGGTAGGTGCCTCGTTCTTTTCTGTGAGTCCCCTTCAACCCGAGACCTCAGCCTAGGAAAGGAAGCAGCAACCGCTTGGCCTAAGAGCCATTCTCTGTTTTGTCTCCTGCAGAAAGGAGAGACTGTAAAGCGAATCCGGGAACAGGTGAGGATGGAGTTTGGGAGAGGAGCCCAGGGTACCTGGTTTGGAGGGGAGGGGAGATGCCTGCCCCACCCTGTCCCTGAATCCACCATCTAGGACGACCAGTCAGTGCCCCTAGAAGGTGGCCACTTCCAGCCTTGGCTGGGGCCTGGTGAGTGGCGGGCAGGCAGGTTCCTGGCCAGGAAGCAGAGAAGGAGCCCCGCTGCGCGGCGCTTGTCCTATACCCGCAGAGTAGTGCCCGGATCACCATCTCTGAGGGCTCCTGCCCTGAGCGCATCACCACCATCACTGGGTCTACAGCAGCCGTCTTCCACGCTGTCTCCATGATCGCCTTCAAACTGGATGAGGTCTGTGGCTGGCTGGAGGGGGAGGCCAAGGGTGGTCCCCTAGGAGGAATGGGACTCTGATCCACAGAGTGGCTACAGGCGGGATGGAAGGCCAAGTGGGATGTGGATGGGCTTCCCTCCTTCACCTCCCCGGCAGGAAGGTGTCCCAGGGGTGGGGAAGCAGCACAGGCACGCACGGCCAACCGCGTCTTCCTGGCCAGGACCTCTGCGCTGCTCCTGCAAACGGAGGGAATGTCTCCAGGCCTCCAGTGACCCTGCGCCTTGTCATCCCTGCAAGCCAGTGTGGCTCGCTGATTGGGAAGGCAGGCACCAAGATCAAGGAGATCAGAGAGGTGAGGGGAGGGGGGGGTCTCGAGGGGAGAGCTGGGCTTACGGCTTCCTATCCCCTGGGGAGCTAGGAGCCCGGGCACTCTGCTCTTGGTTATGGGAGTGGCCGGAAGTGGCTCCGTTCTTTGCCCACAGACCACAGGTGCCCAGGTGCAGGTGGCAGGGGACCTGCTCCCCAACTCCACAGAGCGCGCCGTCACCGTGTCCGGGGTGCCTGATGCCATTATCCTANTATCCCCTGGGGAGCTAGGAGCCCGGGCACTCTGCTCTTGGTTATGGGAGTGGCCGGAAGTGGCTCCGTTCTTTGCCCACAGACCACAGGTGCCCAGGTGCAGGTGGCAGGGGACCTGCTCCCCAACTCCACAGAGCGCGCCGTCACCGTGTCCGGGGTGCCTGATGCCATTATCCTATGTGTGCGCCAGATTTGTGCTGTCATCCTGGAGGTGGGCCCGGGGCAGGGGGAGAGGGCAGGGGCTGGGCCCTGGGGCTGCCTTGGCAGGCCCCCCCAGGCCTATGCCTGTGGCACCAGGTGGGGGTTAAGGGCAGGGCTGCGGGGGTGCATGCGAGACGCTCAAGGACATCGAGCTGTGTTTATCTGGGGCTTATGGGGAGGGCCCTTGGGGAGGCCAGGGGGGCCTGAGAAGGTCCTGACCGAGCCTCCCCACGTGTGCCTTCCAGTCCCCACCCAAAGGAGCCACTATCCCATACCATCCAAGCCTCTCCTTAGGTACTGTGCTTCTCTCCACCAACCAGGTGAGGGGGAGCAGCAGGAGGAGTGGGACATGTTACTGGAGAAGCAGGGGGGCGGAGGAAGGAATGGGCGGCCCAAGGAGAGGGGGGAGGGGTGACTCTGCCCACACTGCCCTATCACAGTGACACCCTTTGACCCACTCTGTCCTCACAGGGGTTCTCTGTCCAGGGTCAGTATGGCGCTGTGACTCCAGCTGAGGTGAGTGCCCAAAGCCCACGGCACCCCTTCTGGAACAGAGCTCCCTCTGACTCCTGACCCCTCTTCTTGGCACAGGTCACCAAGCTCCAGCAGCTCTCGGGCCACGCAGTCCCCTTCGCCTCACCCAGCATGGTGCCAGGTGAGCGGTCCCTGCGGAAAGAAGCAGGGGCAGATCCCAAGGGGCCGGGCAGTCCCCTCTGGAAAGGACGAGGGGAGGCGGGAAAGACCCAGACTCATGCTCAGTCCCTCTTCTTCCCACCTGTAGGACTGGATCCTAGCACACAGACCAGCTCACAGGAGTTCTTGGTTCCCAACGACGTGAGCATGCGATGGGGTGGCTTGAAGGGGGGAAGTGGGGGAGCCCAGCGGGGGTGGGGTCTGGGCCTCACCTGAGGTTGAATTCCACCCTCTCCCCAGCTGATTGGCTGCGTGATCGGGCGCCAGGGCAGCAAGATCAGTGAGATCCGGCAGATGTCAGGGGCACATATCAAGATCGGGAACCAAGCTGAGGGCGCTGGTGAGCGGCACGTGACCATCACTGGTTCACCCGTCTCCATAGCCCTGGCCCAGTACCTCATCACTGCCTGGTGAGTGGGGAGTAGGGGGTGTCACAGGTCATGGGGCGTCTCTGCCTGAGAAAGGCGGCGGTCGGGTGGAGAGAGTGGGCTTACCTTCTCCCGGGCCTGTCCTCTGCCTCCNGACCATCACTGGTTCACCCGTCTCCATAGCCCTGGCCCAGTACCTCATCACTGCCTGGTGAGTGGGGAGTAGGGGGTGTCACAGGTCATGGGGCGTCTCTGCCTGAGAAAGGCGGCGGTCGGGTGGAGAGAGTGGGCTTACCTTCTCCCGGGCCTGTCCTCTGCCTCCCTAACCCTGCCGCACCCATCCATGTTGCGCCATCTTCCCTGGGTCTGTCCCTCGTGCCCTCTGTCCATCCCCGTCTCTCCTCCCTGGCACTCGCGTCTCCCCATTTCTCCCCTTGCCCTATGCTGTGTCTGCTTGTTCTTATCTGCTGTGCCCCGTCCCCATCCTTCCGCCCTGTCCCATCTTTTCCCCAAACACACCCATCCATGTCATTGTTTTCAACTCCTGTTTTTCGTCTAATCTCATCCCTTATATCTGCCCTCATTGCCCCCTGTCTCGCCGCCCCCACCTTCCCTTCATCTCCCCCCCTGTCCCTCTTTCCAGTCTAGAAACGGCCAAGTCTACCTCTGGGGGGACACCCGGCTCGGCCCCCACAGACCTGCCTGCCCCTTTCTCGCCACCCCTGACGGCCCTGCCCACCGCTCCCCCAGGCCTGCTGGGCACGCCCTATGCCATCTCCCTCTCCAACTTCATCGGCCTCAAGCCCGTACCCTTCTTGGCTCTACCACCTGCCTCCCCAGGGCCACCGCCGGGCTTGGCGGCCTACACTGCCAAGATGGCAGCGGCCAATGGGAGCAAGAAAGCTGAGCGGCAGAAATTCTCCCCCTACTGAGGCCGGCTGAGGCACAGGTGCGGGGGCAGGCAGGACCGCCGGCAGGGGGCTGCCTCTGCTACCTGCCCAAGGACTCCACCCCGGGAGGGGGTCCCAAACGCCGCTAATGCCCAGACGCATGGATGCACGCCCCCACCCTGCCCCGGTCTGTGGGAGTTCCTGCTCTCGGAGTGGGGGTGGTTTCTGGCCCAGGGTTTTGGGAGCTGTGGCAGCCCCAGGATAGGGGGCTTGACCCCCTCTGGCTCTGTGCTTGGATGCAGGGAGCATCCTAAGGGCCCCCACTTCGGGGGGTCACTCATGCGCTCCCCATCCCTCAGGGCTTCCCTTCTACTGTCCCCCGCGTGGGGATCAGGGAGGAGGCCTGGGGGTGGCTGGGGGCCTTGCTTCTCTCCCCACCACCCTGCGGATTCCTGCTGCTTCCACTGATACCCTTTTGACTGGAATGGACTGGCTGGGCTTGGCAGAGGGCAGCCTGAAGAGGGGGCACTGCCAGGCAGCTGGGGAGTGGCATGGGGGCAGGGGCCGAGTTCTCAGCAGCAGATACTCTGTACAGTTTTTTCAATTCCTGTTTTTGAATAAATATTCTCAGAGACCAGGAAGCTGTGAAACATTGTGGGTGTTGGCAAAACCTACAGAATATGGGTGCAGCCGAGGCCCCAGAGGACCCCCGTCTATGACTCTATCAGCCCCCCTGGGCCTCAGCCCCTTCCACGTGCCAATTCTGGGGCTTTAGGGCTCTTTGGGGGTCATGTTGTCCAGCCTCCTGTCTCTGGCACCAAAATGATCCGGTTTCTTCTGGGCGTTTTTAGAAGCTGATGGAGGAGGCTCAGTGGCTCTGTCCAGCCTCTTCTTGGCACATATGTTGCAGAGGGCTTTCCGAATGTCCCTCCACTCGCTCTTCCTGCTGTGGCTGTACCCCAGACCCTGCCCTGCTTGGCCCACTCCCTTTGGCTGTGAGCCCTTAGGGCCCTCTTCTCTGTGATCCTGCCCACCTCCGCTTCTTCCTTGGCCTGGGGACCATCTGTGAGTGTCCAGATCTGTCCAGATCACTCAAGCTGGAGGAGCCCTTAGACACAGTCCCGGGTACAGTTGGGAAAACAGGCCTGGGGAAGGGTAGGTGTGCCTACAAGGCCATGCAGAGTTGGGCCCGACACTCGGGATTGCTCCCAGAAGAATCTGGGCCTCACCAGGCTACAGGCCCCCTTCCTCCCATTCCAGGGTCAGAACTCCTGGCAGGGCACCAGGCACAAGCTGTGCTGGAGGCTGGAGGGGCCCTTTCCAATACCACCCTGCTTTCTCCAGTCCCGGCTCACCTGGGAGACATCTCTCATGTGGCCTCTGACATGCTCAGGCTTTCCCTTTCTGTCAAATCCCGGGCTTGATCAGGTGCCTCAGAAGGGCCAAGGGCAGAGCCCTCTGGAGGTCTCTGGAGGTGCTGCAGGAGGGCCCGCGGGTGCCAGGCCCGCGAAGTACAGGCTCGCGGGGACCGCGGCAGCGCTCGGCGGGCAAGGCGGCCCAGCGTCCGGCGTACAGGGCGCTGCAGCAGGCCATACAGGAAGGGGTGAGCCGCGAAGGCCGAGTAGGCTATCCAGGTGACGGCCGCCTCGGCCGCTGCGGCCTGGGCAGCAGGTGCCAAGCACGCACAGCCGTAAGGCAGCCAGCAGGCTGCGAACTGGCCCACGGCCAGCGCCGGAGCCAGGGCTGCTTTGCCCCAGGGCGGGCGAGGCCGGAGGGGCGGCAAGATGGAGAGGCGACTGTCCAGAGAGTCGGAGCGCGGCCGGGACCCGCGTGCAGGTCGCGGGGGCCGCAGGGCGGCCCGGCGCGCCACGAGGAAGATGCTGCCGTAGGCGCCGAGCAGCAGGAGGGCGGGCAGCGCGAAGGCCAGCAGCGCCCAGAGCGGCCGGAAGGGCCCGAGGCCCCCCGCCAGGACCGAGCAGCGAGCCGGGGCTGGGGGCGGTGCGGGCGGCGGCCCGAGCAAGGAGAGCGCGCCCAGCAGCCCGGCGGCCGCCCACACGGCCGTGAGCACTAGGGTGGGCGGAGGCCGCGCGCCGGGCCGCAGGGGATGAACTATGAGGCGGTAGCGCGCCAGGCCGAGCGCCGCCACGCCGAGCGTGCAGGCGGGCAGCAGCGCCGCCGAGAGGAAGCGCGCCGCGCGGCAAGGTGCGGGGCCCAGGCGCACGCGGCCCAGCCCCGGCGGCGGAGCGGCCAGGAGGCCCAGCGGCATGATGGAGGCGGCCGCCAGCAGNGAGCGCCGCCACGCCGAGCGTGCAGGCGGGCAGCAGCGCCGCCGAGAGGAAGCGCGCCGCGCGGCAAGGTGCGGGGCCCAGGCGCACGCGGCCCAGCCCCGGCGGCGGAGCGGCCAGGAGGCCCAGCGGCATGATGGAGGCGGCCGCCAGCAGGTCCACGACGCACAGGTGCACGAGGTAGAGAGCGTCGCGCAGTCCCGGCGTGCGCAACACCACCACCAGCAGCACGCCGTTGCCCAGCAGTGCCGCCGCCTCGACGAGAGCCGCCAGGATCAACCCCATCGAGGCTGCGACTTCTGGGGCGCTCAGCCCTGTGGCGTTGGCCATTCGAGCGCTTAGGCTTCGCCCTGTGCTGGGAGGCAGAGAGAGAGATGGAGCTTTTCCCTCCCCTCTCCTATTCCCATCGCCCACCATCCATCCCTCGCTCCTCTGGCCTCTCACCTCACAGGCTGCCCAGGCGCTGGCTCAGACGCCCGGGCTGCCATCCTTCTGGGGGCTTGGCTGGCCCCATGGAAGGGTGCAAGCTGGGGACTGTGGCTCTCTCTTCCACACCAGCGACTCAGCCCCTGCTGGAGATGGTACCGGCTGTCACTCTGATGCTGCCCTTTGGAGACACACAGAGCTGGCAAGGGAGGGGCAGGGCCTGGCACCGGCCCCCTGGGTCCTAGCAGCTGCCAGCTGGAGGCTGGAGGCTGTGCTGTGGAAATGCTGGGGGTGCCTGGGGAACGGGGCCCGGAGCAGCTATAGGCTTGAGTGCAGACTGAGGACGTTGGAGTGTAGGCTTTGGAGTCAGCCAGATCCTGTTCTGCCTTTTCCAGGCAGAAAATCTGCTCTCGTATGCCATCCGCCTCAATGAGGGTAACTGGGTCATTCAGCCTTGGTACTGGGGGCAACTGAGGTACCAGGGACAGAAGAGCTGGGAGACCCCTAAGTACCCTCTGGTCATCAGGAGGGCTGGTTCTCTAGGTAAAGTGAGGGGGAAGCATAGTAGGTTGCTCTGCTGGTATTAGCTNGGGTCATTCAGCCTTGGTACTGGGGGCAACTGAGGTACCAGGGACAGAAGAGCTGGGAGACCCCTAAGTACCCTCTGGTCATCAGGAGGGCTGGTTCTCTAGGTAAAGTGAGGGGGAAGCATAGTAGGTTGCTCTGCTGGTATTAGCTTGGCACAGAATAGGTGCTTCAAGACACTGGAATTAATGAGAGGAAGCCTTAGAGGCAACGAAAGGCTTTTTGTTTTTGTTGTTTTTGCTGTTAGCAAATGAGTCCGCTTCTGCTAAGAACACCCTGTTTTCTTTAAGAACCTATGTTCCCCAACTCTCAGGACATGTGGTTTGGGTAAGATCCTAACCTTTCATACTCCAGGCACAAAAACCCAGCGCTAGCCATGATATGGCACCCCCCGAACTAAGGGAACTATTGGCTAAGGGAAAGACGTGTGATTCCAATGGGGTCATGTCGCCCAGTCCCATTGGCAAAACTCCATCTGTACCCTGATAGCTTGCCTTTGTGTCTGAAGCTCCTTCCTCTCCGTGAAGCTCAGTCTGGATGCCCAGATGCCTCTTCAACATCACTCCCGTAGAGAAACTACTGGGCATCTCAAAAGTTCTACACCCCAACATAGGGCCTGACTCATGGCCCCCAAACCCAACTTTCTCCACAGAATCTTCCCCTTCTTAGTAAATGCCTTCTCAGAAGTTTCCGCTGACACCTCCCTTTCCCACTCACCCGACATCCAAACGATCGACCTGTCTAAATTCAGCCACGTCTCACCACCAGTATGTTCCCAGGCACTGCCACCCCTCACCTGGCCCATTGCAGCGTCTTCCTCACTGATCTGATATTCGTTCCTGCACCTCATGGTGGTCATTTGTCTGTTTGCCCTTAGATCTGCTCCCATATCCCCCAGCCCTGCTCTGCCTTCCAAGAAACTGATTTCCCAGGCTCCTCTGTCAGTTGGTTTTGGGGTATCAGCCAATGGAAGTTACCAGCAGAACTGGAGGGTGGCAGGAGGGAAGAAGCCAGGGGATTTTTCCTCTCATGCTCAGCCTGGATCTACCTCTAGATTCATCTCTGCGGAAGATTTCATCTCCCTCCATAGCCCTGGCTCCCTTCAAGCAGCCCCCTCTGGGATTCTGGCACCTGCTGGGGGAGCCCAGTCTTGGGCATTGGAATTCCATTATCCTTCCAACCTAAGAATGGTAGCAACTTCCTGCTGTTGCTAATCCCGGGATTGACTCACCAGCCCCTCTGGTAGTTCACCTCCTTCTTTGTGTCAAATTCCTCTTGTCTGGAATACATAGAATGATTTGTGTTTTGTTGATTGGATCTTGACTGACAACATAGACCCACTCTCTGTGCAGCTGGCCAAAGTGGATCTCTCTAAAGATAAATCGGATCGGGTCATGATTCTGCACTCATCTCTCCAAGAGCTTCCTATCATCAAAACAGAACCGCAGCCCCTCTTTGCTGAGATTGCTGTCTCACCTTTCTGACCCCACCCGCCTCCTCCTTGTCTCCCATACTTCCATCCATGCAGTCTCTGTGCTGGTCCCACGTGTCAGACTCCTTTTCCCTTGAGAAAGCGTGCATGTGCTGTTTCTTCCGCAGATCTCTTCATCGCTCGCTCTCGTCTAATTCAGGTCTCTGCCTTCAGTGACCATCTTTCCTAAAATTGTTCCACTTTCCCATCACTACTTCTTTAACCCAGTTTTATTTTTCTTACTGGCCCTTCTACTTGAAGTTGCATTTCATATCTACGCACGTGCTGCTTACAGCCTGTTTCACTAGAATGCAAGCCCCTTGATAGCAGGGACCTTATCTGTGCCTTGCTTGTGCCTGTGCCTTGCAGGCAGGCACACAGTCTGCACCAGCATGGATCTGAGTGGCAGTCAACAGGGCATGGATCTCTGGGCTTAACTCACCTGCTGCTGGAATTGTCAGGGCCCTGGTCCAGTTCTCTGTTAGTTGGATGAGACTGGTGCTCAGAGAGGGAAGGAGTGTGTTCTAGATTACCCAGCTAAACTGTACCTGGGTCACCTGCTTCCTACGTTCCATCCACACAGTCACTACTTCCCGTACTTGACCACAACTTTGATGTGGGCATTTGCCTCTAGGAGGTGAATCTGAGGTCCTGGTTCAGAGGAAAGAGAGGGCATTGGCTTTCCCACTGCCCAGTTAGGCCTGTAGGGCCTAGGGAGGACTCAGCAGGACTAGATGGGAAAGAAAATGAGAACAGGTGCCTGGGGAAGGCAATAGGCAGGGATGGGGACTATGGTGGGTTGGGGAGTGCATTCTCCCTCCAAAATCGTTCAACTAAATTAACAGTGAAAACATTTTGTAGTTTATAATCTTTTTTTTTTTTTTTCCAAAAGAAATGCAGGGAGGATAAGCCAGAAACTACAGTAGGTTGGTGGGCATGGAGCATGGAGTGAGAGGGCTTAGGAGACGAACACTTTTCTGAGCACAGATTTGGACAGACTGGACTCTGGAGGACCATATTAATGGTCTATGTGTTGAAAAAAAACAAAAATAAACAAAGATGAGAAAGCCCCCTAAAAGTGAATATATACAGAAACAAACGAACCTACCTGCATTTCAAATGAATAACCACCATGATGAAGGGAAATTAACTAATACAAGTAATATTTGAACCTGTGTTCAAATTGTTGCTTTGACCATTGACCTTCAATCTAAAGGCAAAAAAGTTAGCTTGAATAAGGTTTGACAGATCTTGAACTCTACTTATCAAGTTTGTTTTTCACCATAGTTATGGGTACAGCAATTTTGAAACTGCTTTTGTGTGGAATTAAGCAAATAGGTAAATGATTTGCGGTTGATGTGAACCAAGGTTCTGACCATAGGAGAAGGGAGTATAATTATAGATTTGGGAAACCATGGAGGGACGCATTGGAATTGGAGGAACAGCTAGAGACATGTGTTTCTTTGCGTGTACATATTTCCTCGTCCTCTTTGCTACCAGCACTTAAAAGCAATGGCACACAGTTCCAAAGAGCATACCTCTGCCCGGATCTTGGATTCTCAATATCATCTCCTGCTCAGGGAACCCCTGTGGCCAGAGTGGATGGCCTGGGTGGATGTGGGACCCACCCACTCTCAGTTTGTGCCCCTCTAACTACGCAGCCTTGAATAGGCTGCTGTATTCCTGTTGCAGTCCATCACACCCGTCGCCTTAGGAGGTGAGACTGAGGCCACAGCCATGCCAGAACCAACCAGGATCAGAGGGAGAGGGAATCACTGGAACACTGGAGGGAGATGTGAGAGCAGGAAATTGATATGGGATTGAGGGTGACAGTCGAGCTCCTGCCCAGGGGGTGGGAGGGTTGGGCGGACAGCTCAGAGGTGAATCTCTGGCAAGGTAGCGCAGGCGGCACTGGCTCTCCTGGTAGATGAGATATTCGCTCTGGAAAAAGTTGGAGCTTCTGAACTCTGGGCAAAGCATGGGCTGGCCATCTAGCTCCAGCTCGGTGTCCTGGGTTGGATCTGCAGGGCACAGCAANTGGGCGGACAGCTCAGAGGTGAATCTCTGGCAAGGTAGCGCAGGCGGCACTGGCTCTCCTGGTAGATGAGATATTCGCTCTGGAAAAAGTTGGAGCTTCTGAACTCTGGGCAAAGCATGGGCTGGCCATCTAGCTCCAGCTCGGTGTCCTGGGTTGGATCTGCAGGGCACAGCAAGGGCCATGGGTGACCCAAAGGCCACTGGTCCTTGGCTTTACCAGTTAGTCCTGCCCCTATGCTCTTCTGTCACAGAGAGTGCCCACTCATTCCCCCCTAGCCAACCTCCAAACTGCTGCACAGGGTGGGCCTTCTGCCTGGAATCTCCTCCCCCATTTCTCTGCCTGGGAAATGCTTGCTCATCTTTCCATGCTCAGTCAATGACACCTCCTCTTTAAAGCCCTCCTGGATGCCCAGAAATGATTTGTTGAATCAGTGAGCGTATGTTGAATGACAAAGTGAAGGACTACGGTGAGGAAGCCGGCTTCTTCTTGTCCTCTTCACAGTCCCTTTCCTGCTCACCTTCTCCCTGAAAGTGTCCTGCTTCATCTCGGCCTCACCTCTATGCTTAGGCCTGTCCAGCTTCCTGAGACTCACCAGGCTCCGTGTGGCCACGGGCAATGACACTGTCGAAGCCAGAGGGTGGCTGCTTCAAGCTGGGCTTGTCGACGGTGATCTGGTACTCTCTGCCCAGTGCCACCTCACCCAGGAACATGTAGCCAACACAGTGGGCCCTGCAGGACATGCCAGTAATGGGACACAGGAAGGCTCAGGGTAGGCAGACTGGCCTCCGCCTGACTCCCTGGGCCCCTCTCTGCTGCACTGTCTCCTTTGGCTTTGCTGCCCGGGCCTTCTTCCATCCTTCCTCCCACCATTTCTCTGGGCTCCTTGTCCCTGCCTGCCTCTTTTCTCCTCTCAGCTCCCTGAGGCCAGGCCTCTGCCACCGTCACCAAGGTCAATAATGGCCTTTCAGTGACCATATCTGGGGCGGGGGCTCTTCTGGCCTGCTCTGCTGATTTTGCCACTGGCCTCCTTCACCCTCTATCCTGGGTTCCTCTTGCAAAGATCTCCTGAGGCCACCCTCCTCTCCTTCTTAGGCTCTTCTGCCCTCCTAGTGGGCTCCCAGGCCTTGAGCAACCTTCAGCCCCGTCTGTTCTTAGACAACTCCTCCGACCTTGCTCTCCTGAGTGGGGGCAGGTGGTGGTCTCCAATAATGTGGTCAACCTGGCCCAAGGAGCCAGTATAGGGNCCTTCTTAGGCTCTTCTGCCCTCCTAGTGGGCTCCCAGGCCTTGAGCAACCTTCAGCCCCGTCTGTTCTTAGACAACTCCTCCGACCTTGCTCTCCTGAGTGGGGGCAGGTGGTGGTCTCCAATAATGTGGTCAACCTGGCCCAAGGAGCCAGTATAGGGAGATCACCTCAATGAGGACACCTCTGGACAGAAACTTGGGGGGCATCAGAGACACCCTCCACCCTTTCCCACACGTTGTCCATCTCACATACTCGTCTCCTGGCTTCTCTCCTCCTCCACCTCCACTGCCCTGGACTGGGCGCCCATCATAGTTGGCCTGGATGGGAACACAGCCTCCCAGCAGCCTCTGACCTTAACCACCCTCCTTGTGGCTGCAGCCAGGTTCAACTGTACTCCCCATCTTTCTCTGAATAGGTTCCTTTGATCGTCCTGGGCCTCAAGACCCCCATCCACACCAGGCATTTTCTCTAAGCTTTGTTTCAGGCTGTGCTCAGAGATGCTGACCTGCTGCAGCCTCCCAGGCTTTGTGCCACCCCTGAGCTACTTTACCTCAAAGGCTCCTCTTTCACTACCCCCCTCCCCAGGTCAGGTTGGCATCTTCATCCTATCCATATTGCCTCCCTCAGGAAGCTGTCCTGACCACTGGATGCCTCCTGAGTCCCCCAACCGCCAGGATTCCCCACTGCGCTCTCGCGTTAGTAAGCATCCAGGAGATCCTCTCCTGGGTCCACCACCAATTGGACAAGCACCGGGCCCCATGCTCCTTAGTGCCCCCATGCCCACTCAGAACTTGGCTCTGAGGGACGCCTCACCATAGCCAGCCAACTTGCTGTTCTCTGAGGCGAAGTAGATGCCCTTGCCGACCCGGGCTCCAGAATGTGGCATAATGCGGAGCCCACTGGTGACGATGGCGTCCACCACGCCCACGTTGGTGCCATGCCACAGTGGCTTCTGATTGCCCAGCTTGGCATGGACCTGGAGCCGATCTCCCTGGGCTGGGGGGAGGTGGGAACCAGGAGAGTCATGCCCCCCAAGCTCAGGTGCTTCTGTCTGCCATCAGAGGAGATAACCAAGGCCAAGGGCCCCCTGGCCACTCACATCCTCATGCACACAGGCGCAAGGCCCAGGCCTGGTGGAAACCGGTCAGAGTGGCTCAACCTACTCCCTAAGGAGTGGGCAAGCCAAGGTCTTCTCCCTCAGGGAGAAGGTAGTGGTGATGGGGGCACTCTCCCTTACCCCTCCTTCTCGGTCCACTTTCCAAACATGCTGAAGAACAGGGGGCCTGTAGCTGTTGCTGGTCTGTTAAAGTAGGCACGTATCACCTGCAGAGATGGCAGAAGTTGGGTGTCAAGAGCAAGAGGCATGTGGACCAACCTCCCCTGGTCCCCCAGTCCCAGGGCCCTCCTCAGGGTCTGGAGACAGTGAGAGAAGGCCCAGGGTGAGGGACCCTTCTGGGTACCTGGAGGGCAGACAGGCAGAGGGACAGTGCCCACTGCTAGCTTGGCTCCTCTGTGGGGCCTGGCCCACCTTGCTCTCAGGTGTCTCTGGGTCCAGCAGCTGGAGCTGGCGCTTGAGGAGCTGGTAATCTCGGGCCAGTGGGTGCGGCACCTCCTCCACTTTCTTTGTCTCCTCGGGGATGGCCTGCGGGGTCTGGGCCAGCTCGATGTCCGCCAGCACCTAAGGTGATGGGCGCTGGCAGCTTGGCTGTCCCCTTGACCCTCCCTCCCCTTCCCATCTGACTCGGGCTGTGGCTCCCCACCTGTGTATCCACCTATTCAGCTGCACCCCATCTATCTGCCTGGCCTTCCCCTCCTCTGTCCTTTGGCCCGCTCATCACAGTCCATCTCTCTGTCCCCCATCTCCCTTGCCCCGTCTGTCTGCTTTGTGACCTGCCAGCCCTCACCAGCAACATGTCCTTCTTGGCCTGCAGAAGCTCAGGGGAGTTGATGGGCGGGGGCTGGCTGCAGCCGAAGTTATGGGGAATGATGGTGTAGAAGTGGGGGGACAGCTCCTCCAGGCTGCGCCCATTGTCTGTGGGGGCTTTCAAGGCCGCCTCCACTGCCTCCAAGGCCTCGAAACCCCGGGCAATCTGCTGCTTGCTCAGCTTCCCCAGTGGCATGTTCTTCGCATCTGGGGGGATGGGGAGAGTGAGGAGACTGCCCCGCAGCCTTGTCACCCCCAGGCTCCTGCTACCCTGCCATCCCCGACTCCTCACCCAGGTTCATGGGCGCCAAGGCATTCTGGAACATGTCCTTGCCGAAGATGTTGGTGATGAGCTTCTGTGTGGCTGCGTCTGAGGAGCAGGGCCGCATCTGCTGAACCACGGCCCTCACTGGGCCTCCGTCCACCTAGGGGTAGAGGACGCACATGGGCAGGAGCAGCTGGGCTGGGCACCTGCAGCCAGAGCAGGTCAAGGCTAGAGAACGAGGCCTGTCCTGAGGGCGCACAGCCAGGCTATAGTGTCCTCTCTCGGCCCAGGCCCACCCTTCCTCCCTGGCCACTTCACCTGCACCACAGCTTCCTGGGCCTCGTCCTCTCTCTGCACTTCGATAAGTGTATACTTGCCGGGGTGGGCCACAAAGTGGTCCTGTTCTGCTCAGCTGTTCTTGGTTTTGTCCCAAAATTTCTTCTCAAAATGCTTCTTTGCATCCTCCAGTGACACGAAGCGGTTGAGCTTTGACTGGCCCACCTCTCCGTGTAAGCAACACAGCCACAGTGCCTGCCATAAATGCTTGCTGACCTCTGTTGTGCCAGCCTGTGCCAAGTGCCCCTGGGCATCAGAGATGGGGTAGGGCTACAGTCAGTGGCTGTGGCCTTTCAGCCTGCGTAAGCTGTGGGGACCCTTGGGGGCAGGAGGCAAGCACTGAGCAGGGAGAGGTGGGGAGGAGGCAGGCACAGGATGGGTAGGGGGCACTCACCACACGTCCCCAGCGGGTCCAGCAGCAGAAGCGGTCCGCTTCTTCCAGCAGCTGGATGGCGTAGAACTTGTTGCCGTTGCTCCCAGTGTTGGTTTGGCTCAGGGTGCACTCGCAGTCTTCATGCACCCGTGGCCAGAGGGGGTGCAGGGCGGGCAGGCTGGCTCAGGCCACCCCAGGAGTACCTGGCTGGATGCTGACGGAGATCAGACTGCACTGGGGCATCAGAGGAGGCCCTGTCTAGGAACCCTGCCTTAAATGTGGTAGGGGAATGGCTGAGAATCTCAGGGGCTTGCCCTGTGGTCTGAAGAGCAGACACTGCCTGGATCTGCCTGACCTGCCTGGAACTGATGGGCTATAGCCCTGCCTGACCTCTGGGAGCCTGGAACCACCTGGCCAGAGCCAAGGCAGTGGGGAGCAGGTCTGAGTGTCCTTGTACCCAGGAGGGAGCAGGCATTGGGACTGGCTGGGGACTACAGCTTACCTGGGTTCCAGGGTTGCAGCTGAGTGGACATGAGAGATCCACTTGGGCTATGCACTTCTCTGCAGGCACGGCCTCAAGGGCCTCAGCAGTGGAACGAAAACTGTCCTTTTCTTCTGCCCCCTACTTCTTCTCAGGACCCTCATGCTGCACTTGGAGCTTGCGCATTGGAGCCATGGCTGTTCTGTGGCACAGAGGAGTCCCTCAGACCTCCACGGCCTTCATATCTGACCTGGCTGGCAGAGCACCAACTTGCCCCACCCCGAGTTTGCCTTTGGTAACCTCCCTCTGCCTCCATTTCCTCCTCTCTCCCCTCAGTTCAGTTCAGTTGCTCAGTCGTGTCCGACTCTTTGCGACCCCTTGAATCGCAGCATGCCAGGCCTCCCTGTCCATCACCAACTCCCGGAGTTCACTCAGACTCGCGTCCATCGAGTCAGTGATGCCATCCAGCCATCTCATCCTCTGTCGTCCCCTTCTCCTCCTGCCCCCAATCCTTCCCANCCCCCAGTCCCAATGGGAGACCTGCTGAACCTTCCTGGCTCGTGACAGGGAGCTGAACTCCAGGCAAGGGGAGAATACAAGAAATGCTTGTTAGTTCTTCACAATTTCAGTTACTGAGAGTGCCAGGCACTAGTTTCATTGTTTTGAGAACAGAGATAAGCAGGCAGGTGAAGGCAGAGTGTGTTGTGATGGGAACAGAGAAGGGGAGTTTAAATAGGGCTTGGAGAGATCAGGAGGGCTTCCTTATGGAGAGGTAGGGAAGGCATTCAGGGATCAGAGAAAAGTCTAAGGGTAAAATGGGCTAAATGGAAGATGGAGAGAGTGGAAGGGCAGGTGTTGCGTGCATCCAGATTGTGAAGGGCTTTGTGTGCCTCCATTCTGCAGGTGATGGGGGTGAAACATACTGCGGAGTTCAAAGGGGGCTAGCAAGGTGTCAAGCCTGACCTTGTGGAATGGAAGCTGTCACACTAGGAAATCCTGGTGCCTTCCTTAACAGCTGGCTTTAGAGGACGTCTCTGGTGGTCCAGTGGCTAAGAATCCACCTGCCAATATGGGTTCAATCCCTAATCTGGGAAGATTATATCCCTAATCTGGGAAGAGTTGCCACAGGGCAACTCAGACTGTGTGCCACAACCACTGAGCCCACACGACCTAGAGCCTGTGCTCTCCAGCAAGAGACGCCACCACAGTGAGAAGCTCACTCACCACAGCTAGAGAATAGTCCCCGCTTGCCACAAGTAGGAAAAGCCCAGGCGCAGCAACAGAGCCCTGGCACAGCCAACAAAGAAATAGATACAGATGTTAAATTATTGTTTTTTTAAAGTTGGCTTTAGAAATTCTGCCTCTAAATATTGAGTACATGTTGGTCTTACCCTGCTCGCAGAAGGCCTTTATATATTTTTTTGTAGTCCTGAGGTTACTGCAGGTGAGTATGTGCCAGGCCCTGTGTGAAACACTTTTAAATATTTTTAAAATGTGTTGTGGCATTTACTAGCTACAGAAGAGTTAATGAAATGTAATTGTACCATAGACAGTAATGATGAAATGCTGGACCTCTGTGCACCCACCAGAACTAGACCTGTGCAGAAACGAAGACCGAACTGCCATTTCTTTGGTTTCCTTCCTTCCTTTTTATCTCTCTCTCTCTTTTTTTTTTTTCCTTTTCTGATTCAGGTATAATTTACATACAGTGATGTTTGTTTCTTATTGTACCTTTCTGTGAGTTGTAGCAGACTCATATGAACTGCCACCACTGTGAAGATATAGAAGGGTTTTACCACCCTCCCAAATTCCCCCTGGCTCCTTTGCAGTCAGTTCCTCTCTCTCTTTCCTCTGGTAACTGCTATCCCTAGAATTCTGCCTTTTTCAGAATGTTATATGAGTGGAATTGTAATGGTGTATGCTTCTCTTGATTTTCTTTAGAGTTGTCTCGCATGTGCGAACACTAAACAAAGGTTTATTCGTTTGAGTAAACTGAGGAGAAGCATAGTCCTTGGTTATATGAGGGAAGGGCAGCAACTCTGTCGGCAGAAGACTTGCTTGGTGCCGGGTACTAACTGGTCTCAAGAGCATGAGGCCTTGGCTTCCTTGAGAATTTCCAGTGTCCCTTCTGGGGAAGCTGTGGGCAAGGTCATGGATGAGTCTTGGAAACAGCTGGGGTACCTGACAGGGCCTAGATATCTGCCGGCACGTGATCAGAAGGAACAGGCGGCCCTGGGTTTTCTGCTTCTGAGTTCCATGACCTTCCTCCAGCTCCAGGGAGCAAGGCAGCACAGGACTCCTCTTAAGTGAGGGGTGTGGAGGGGAAATCAAGACCTTTACAAGGTCCAGCCAGACCCAGTTAAGCTTCACCTGGAATCCCATCCTCAGGGTAGAGGATGGTGCTTCGGCAGTGAGGATGGGGCGATGACAGTCCCAATACATCTGCCTCTTGGTTCCTCATGTCACATCTGTGTTGGTGGCTCCCTTGTGTCTGGGGGTGGTGGTGGTTTTGAGATCTCCCTTTTCCACTTTCCATGTGGGATCTTCTGTTTCCTGTCTCCGGGCCTGGCTCAGACAGTAAAGAATCAGCCTGTAGTGCAGGGGACCCAGGTTCTATCCCTGGGTCGGAAAGCTCCCCTGGAGAAGGGAATGGCAGCCCACTCTCAGTATTCACGGAGAATTCTGTGAACAGAGGAGCCTGTTGGGCTGCAGTCCATGAGGTTGCAAAGAGTGGAACATGACCGAGCAGCTGACGCTTCCACACCTTCCCCATTCTTAGGTCGGCCTTCCTGTTCGGGAAGCACGCCCTCCGTCCTCACCAGGAGGAGAAGGGGCCGGTTCCGTGCACCTTGTGCCCCTGAAAATACCCTCACCCGTCATTGATGGTCCACCTTGGCACCTTCCCAGTGCTCAGCGTTTTACTCCGGAGCTTGCGTGTGCATTTCCTTTGTGTCCTGCTCTGAGGGATGTCTGGAGCATTTTGATTCTTGACCCTTTGAACATGATCTGATTTTTCTTGGACCTATAGAACCTTCTCTTTCCCTCCAGAGTTGAGAGGCTTCACAGTTATGTCTTTGGGTTTGGGGTCTATTTTCACCCTTATGCTGGTCCCTGGATGGGCCCTTTCAGTTTGGTAAGGCACATCTTTTTTTCAGTTTTCTGTGCGTGTGGTCACTGGCCCTGAGGGCTGCCAGGGATGGAGGGGGTCAAGTGGCAGGGAAAGCAGTGAGGGGGCAGAGTCCTAGTGCCAGAGGAATGGGCCGAACCTCCTCAAACCCAGCCCGCTCCTGCCCACAGTCTAGCTCCCAGGAGGACTGAGGAGGAGGAGGAGCAGGAGCTGGAGGAGACGGCACAGGAGAAGAAGCTGCGCTTGGCCAAGGTCTACCTGGAGCAGCTCAGGCAGCAAGGTGAGCCTGTGGGCTGGGCAGGCGAGGGACACGGCCTCTGCCCCCTGCTGGGCGACTGATGCAGGTACCTGGTGGGCAGCTGGGGCTGCAGGTGCTGGCCACCCTGTGGGAGGGTGGCGCGAGCTCTGACGGACCTCCTTGGGCGGGCCAGGCTTCGTGGGGCTTTAGACTGATCTGATAAGCAAAGCTAGAGGGTGGCCAGGAGGAGGTCATCCAGCCCTCCCTGCCCCACCCCCCACCCCCCCTGCCCCCCACCACCTTTGCCCCAGGTGGCCTGGACT
>SJYA01002770.1:280620-405620 GCA_006410615.1 Neotragus moschatus
CCACCTTTGCCCAAGGTGGCCTGAACTTCCATGGGACACAGCCCAAGTGTTAAGGGCCTAGGACTGAGGCGGCAGGTTTGGACGGGAAGGGAGAAGTGGGGTCTTGGCCTGGGTTTACTCGGGCTCTTCTGTCCTCCACAGAGGAGGAGAAGGCTGAGGCCCGCGAATTTGAGGAGGACCAGGTGGCAGGGAGGCTGAAGGAGGATGTGGTGAGTGTGGAGGGAGAGTGGTGGCAGGGAAGGGATGGGACTGGTCTGCTTCTGGGATCTCATTCCTTTCCTCTCCACGCAGCTCGAGCAGAGGGGCAGGCTGCAGAAGTCAGTGGCAAAGGAGGTGAGTGGGCAGGGCGCTTTGGTGTCAGATTGGAGGGCGGTGGGCAAGTGGCCCAACTAGGGACTCAGGCTGTGGGGTCTTCGCTGTGAAATGTAGGGGTACCTGGCCAGACAGGATCAGTCCTTGCAACCTTGGGTTTGGCTTTCCTTCTTGGCAGCATGGTGAGAAAGGGTGGCGTGTGTGTGTGTGTGGAGGGGGGCCTTCCTGCCCCCAGTTGCAGTGACCCAGCCCCTGCCTGCCTAGATCCAGGCCCCAGACCCGGCTGACATTCGAATCTTAAGGGGCCACCAGCTGTCTATCACGTGTTTGGTTGTCACCCCTGACGACCTGGCCATCTTTTCGGCTGCCAAAGACTGCACCATTATTAAATGTGAGTGAGTGCCTGGGTCGGGGTGCAGCCCCAAGGGATCGTCTGGGAGGCTGGTTTGGGGAGGAGGGAACAAGCAGGGAAGACGGATGGGGAAGGCTTCTGGAGGCAGGTTTGCTCCCTGAGAGGTGTTTTCTGGGTGACGATGGAACTGTCTGCCCAGTGGGGCTTTGTGAGCTCCCTGTCACTGTCATCAGAGATGATGGAGGAGAGGCGGGTTGGTGATTTAATAGGAATTGATGCTGCAGGTGGGCAGTTGGACTAGAGGATGCTTGAGGCTCCGCACAGCCCTGGGATTGAGTTCCTGGTCCTCCTGGGTTCCCAGCCTTTGACAGCTGAGGGCTGGCCTCCTCCACCCAAGTAGTAACAGGAAGAGCTCGCACCATCAGCCCCAAGCACTTTCCTGTCCCTTCTCTTCTGGGCTTCCTGGCTGCCCTTGGGGATTACTGGCACCACTTGACAGATGGGGAAACTGAGGTGACTTGTCCAGGGGCTCCCAGTGGCTGAGCCAGATCTTCTAACCTGAAGCCAGGACGTTTTCCAGGCCCCATGGGGCCCTTAAAGGGGGCTACCAGACGCCTACCCCAGTCCTAGCAGCATCTGTCTTCCCCTTGGTGCCAGGGAGCGTGGAGAGTGGACGGAAACTTCATGTGATCCCTCGAGCCAAGAAGGGCGCCGAGGGGCAGCCCCCTGGCCACAGCACCCATGTCCTCTGCATGGCCATCTCCTCCGATGGCAAGTACTTGGTAAGGCTGCGTTGGCCCCGGGGGTGGGTGAGAGGTGTGGGCACACAGAGGGTGCCTCTGGCCATGGTCCTTGTCCCCTTAGGCTTCAGGCGACCGCAGCAAGCTCATTCTCATTTGGGAGGCCCAGAGCTGCCAGCACCTGTACACCTTCACAGGTCACCGGGACGCTGTGTCGGTAAGGAGCTGGGCCTCCTTTAGTGGACTTTTCTCAAGCACCTGAGTGGGCCAGGCTTGGTGCTGGGCTCCAGGGAATGGCGTGAATGAGGCAGAGGGTGCTCGTCACAGAACCTGCATGTTGGTGTATAGGACAGAAACGGGGAAGCGATGGGGAAGAGCTGGGGGAGATTGAGGCGAGCTTGCCTAGGGAGAAGGAGGCCTCCGAGGAGTCTGTACCTCCTTGACAAGGGCAAGAGAGCGTGCCTCTGGCTCCACGTAGAGCCCCACAGAGCGCTCTCGAGGGGGGCTCCCTGTGCCACGTGACGTGCTTTTCAAGATGTCCTCCCTGGGCCTGACCTCTGTCTTGCCTGCTGTAGCCCAGGTCCCCTTCTTCCCTCTTTCCATGAACCCCCAGGGGCTGGCGTTCCGCAGAGGCACCCACCAGCTCTACAGCACGTCCCATGACCGTTCTGTGAAGGTGTGGAATGTGGCAGAGAACTCCTACGTGGAGACGCTGTGAGTGTGCCCGGGGAGAGGGCATGCACACGTGTGTGTTCAGGTTCACAGGTGATCTCATCCTCCATCTGTCCCCTGCTCCAGCTTTGGGCACCAGGATGCCGTGGCCGCACTGGACGCTCTGAGCAGGGAGTGCTGTGTGACCGCCGGGGGCCGGGACGGCACTGTGCGTGTGTGGAAGATCCCTGAGGAGTCCCAGCTTGTCTTCTATGGCCACCAGTAAGGCGGCCTGCTGTGCCCAGCGTGGGGGGCAGCGTGGGCTGGGGGTGAGGCTGGGCCACGCCCCTCATGGCTCCTTTCTCAGGGGCTCCATCGACAGCATCCAGCTCATCAACGAGGAGCACATGGTGTCGGGCGCCGACGACGGGTAAGGGCTGCCTCCCGCCCCTGCCCCGGGCTCGCTGCATAGAAGATCCCCTTGGTCGGGAGCTGGAGTAGCCGCCTTCCGTAGGTGGGGACACTGAGGCAGAGCGCGCAGGTCACCCTGTCTGCTTCACGTGGCTGGTGTGCACTTGGTCCCTTCCTGCCATGTGGCCCTCTGCCCTGCCCCTAACCTCTCACCCTGCTTCCTGTCCACAGTTCTGTGGCCCTGTGGGGCCTCTCCAAGAAGCGGCCACTTGCCCTGCAGCGTGAGGCCCATGGGCTGCAGGGGGAGCCGGGCTTGGAGCAGCCCTTCTGGGTGTCGTCAGTGGCAGCCCTGCTCAACACAGACCTTGTGGCCACAGGTGGGTTCCCTGTGTGGCAGAGAGGAGGGTATCCCAGGGTAGGGTGCTGAGGGGGTTGCTCACTGTCTCCCGACTGTCTCCCAGGCTCCCACAACAATTCTGTGCGGCTCTGGCAATGTGGAGAGGGCTTCCGGCAGCTTGACCTTCTCTACGACATCCCCCTGGTGAGTGAGGCTTGAATACCAGCCTGTCTTTACCACTCTCCCAAAGCCCCTTACCAGTCTTTTCCTGCCAGAAGGGTGGTTCCTCAGGGCAGGGCCAGCTGTGACTTCCCCTTTGTAGCCCCAGCTCCCACAGGGCCTGCAGAAACTCTCCCTTCTTCCTCTCCCTTCTCCGCCTCCACTTCTCTCCCAAAGGAGTCCCAGGCCCTGTCCTGGGTACTGGGGTACAAGGGCCGGCCTTGTGACGGGTTCTGCATGACTGGTGCTGGGCTGAATGCCAGGCTAGCGTGTGGACTTGGGGCAGCCTAGGGCAGAGTGGCAGTTCAGGGCTTGGTCACAGTCTCCTGAGCCAGGATCCAGGCCATATTTGGTGCACAGTGTCTCCCTAATCCCCACAAACTCTGCAAGGCCCGCGATCTACTTTCCCCATCTCACAGATGTGGAGGCTGAGGCCCAGGCAGCAGAGGGCAGAGCAGGGTGGACCTTTAACTGTGATGCTGGGGCTGTGGTGGAGGATCTCTTCTCATATCTCACTACGTTGTCCTTCCCTCTTCTCAGGTGGGCTTTGTCAATAGCCTCAAGTTCTCCAGTGCTGGGGACTTCCTGGTGGCTGGAGTGGGGCAGGAGCACAGGTATGAGGCATGCCTCGGGGGGCGAGGGAGGGACAGATGGCACTGGCCGAGTGGGAACAGAGGTGGATGCTGCAGGGGGCTGGGCCCGGCCTCAGCAGCGTCTCTTTCTCCCGCAGGCTTGGCCGGTGGTGGCGGATCAAAGAGGCTCGGAACTCTGTCTGTATCATCCCCCTCCGCAGGGCCCCCAGGCCCCCGGCTGCTGGCTCCTGACACTCACATCCCCTTTATTTAAGTTCTCCCCAGGTCATCCCCTGCTTTATTTGTATTAAAAGTCTTCCCTTTTGGTCCTTGCCTCCTCCAGCTTCTTGGGTGGGGAGGGCAGGCAGAGATGGCTTAGTAAAGGCCTAGGGACTTTAGCCTTTCCAGGGTATTTGGGGATGGGGCCCTCAGCTGGCTTCTGGCTCCTGGACCCTGAGTGTCCTCTGTGACCTCATTAGGCCAGCTTCCTACCCCCTGCTCTGGGCTGATTGGGGTTGGAAGCTGCTGACCCCTCAGGTAAGAAGCTGTGGCTGTCCAGTGTGTATAAAGGCCTGGCTGTGGGGTCTGAGGACTGAAAGGAAGATAGTCAGGGGGCTTCCCTGGTGGTTCAGTGGTAAAGAATCCACCTGCCAGTTGCGAGAGACGGGTTCAGTCCCCGGTCCAGGAAGATCCCATGTGCTGCAGAGCAGCCAAGCCTGCGCGTGCGTGCGTGCTTAGTCGTTATAGTTGTGTCCGACTCTGCAATCATGTGGACCATGGCCTGCCAGGCCCCTCTGTCCATGGGATTCTCCAGGCAAGAATACTGGAGTGGGTTGCCATTTCCTTCTCCAGCCTGCGCACCACAGCTGTTGAGCCTGTGGTCTGGAGTCTGGGAACCGCAACTACTGAAGCCTGCTCACCCAAGAGCCCGTGCTCCACANGCCAGGCCCCTCTGTCCATGGGATTCTCCAGGCAAGAATACTGGAGTGGGTTGCCATTTCCTTCTCCAGCCTGCGCACCACAGCTGTTGAGCCTGTGGTCTGGAGTCTGGGAACCGCAACTACTGAAGCCTGCTCACCCAAGAGCCCGTGCTCCACAAGAGAAGCCAGTGCGATGCGGAGCCTGAGCACCGCAGCTGGAGAGTAGTCCCTGCTTGGCGCAACCAGAGAAAAGCCCACACAGTAATGAAGACACAGTGCGGCCGAAAGTAAATAAACAAAAATTAAAAGAAACTGTTGTCCCAGCAGACCATCATGGACGTATTCCTACAAGTCAGGCTGATCTGCCCCACCCAGGCCAGGTCAGGAAGCTTTAGGAGCCAGACTGCCCTTGGGGTGGGGGTCGGGGTGGAGGTGGGACCCTGTGTTGTTCACCGCTTGGGGACAAGGGTCAGAGGTGGGAATAGCTCTGCCCTTGGTCCAAATGACAGCCAGGCTGCATGAGTCCTGTGAGCAATGCCCCTGCTAGGTAAACATGTCAAAGGAATGTTCATTCTCCTGATTTCACTGGATAATTCAGCTCCTGCCATGGGGTGGAGTAAAGAGGTGGACAGGCTTGACCGGAGAGCTAGCAGGGCAGTGAAGCTGCCTCTCCTCTGGAAACTCAGTGGAAAATGGGAAGTTAAGGATTCTGCCATATCTTTCCTCTAATGCCTTGAGTCCTACAGCTGAGCCTGTGGTTCTCAAGCAGCAGTGGCTTTACCCTGGTCCCCCAAGGCCTCCCCCTTGAACAGAGCTGGTCCTTTCATTCTCTTGGGGCCCGAAGGGTCAGGTTCAGACCGAACATCCCTGAAAATTTTGTTATGGATCAGAGGATGTTACTAGAATTCACTCCCTATGTCCCCACCTTAAATTGAGCTTGACGATGGGGTACCCATACCTTCTGAACAATATTGCGATATGGAGATGCCCCTTAATCCACAAACCCCTTTTCCATTAGCACATTTCCCAGGGAGAATGAAAAATGCCCTTGGAATTGAAACGGAAAATAATCCCTCCTATGGCTTCTATTCTTGGCCTTGGTCAGCTGAGGCTCTGTAGTTGGGCTCTTCCTCCCTTTCTCCCTCGCTCCCGTCCTTCCAGGCAATGGGAAGCCATGAGAGGGTTGAAAGCAAAAACGTAAAATGAGTAAGGAGAAAACACAACTCGCTGCTGTGTGGAGAATTAATTAGTAGAGCTTTGGGGGGAAGAAGGGTGGCCACTTAGGAAGCCATAGTACTAGCAGCTAAGAGGGGACGGAGGCGTGAGAGGGCCCAGCGGCAGGAACGGGAGACAGCTGTGTTTGGGATGTGTTTGGAGAAGTCAGCAGATCTCGTTGATGTGTTGATTGTGCAGTGAGATGAAGGTGGCAACATAGTAGTCAGTGGTGACATTTATGAAGATGAGGAAGCCCGCGGGGGAAGTAGGATGGAGGAGGAGGATCAAGACTTCAGTCTGCAGTGTCCGGTAGATGCAGAGGAGCTGAGCAGGCAGTGGGCTCACTGCTCTGTTTTATAGCGAATACGGAGCCGTGTGACGGGTGCTGCACCGTGCCTCCCACCTCCCGCTCCAGTGGGCTCAGAGCTCTCCTGTCTTCCACCCTTGATGGACTCCAGGCCACAGGTGAGGGTGAGCTGAGCCGCTGTGGAAAACTCTTAGCTCTGTCTGTTGCTCTGAACCAGGCCAAAGACGCCAGGTGGGGCCCTTCCTGGCTCTGCCTATTTCTGTCCTCTGCAGACTGACCCGGTCATCATGAGGCCCTGGGATTCAGATCACAGCCCCAGGGTCACTAAAGTGTGCGTTTCTCATTCCTAAAACACAAGTGAGCAGTTTGACCACAGGGTGGGGAGGGGCTGAGAGAACAGCTGGTAGGACTTACTGCTGCTGCTGCTAAGTCGCTTTAGTCATTTCTGACTCTGTGTGACCCCGTGGACTGCAGCCTACCAGACTCCTCCATCCATGGGATTTTCCAGGCAAGAGTACTGGAGTGGGGTGCCGTTGCCTTCTCCGCAGGTAGGGTTTAAAACTTATCAAATGGATGCAGATCCCACTAACCACTCCACGGGTTCCATCAGGAAGCCTGCCCATNCTACCAGACTCCTCCATCCATGGGATTTTCCAGGCAAGAGTACTGGAGTGGGGTGCCGTTGCCTTCTCCGCAGGTAGGGTTTAAAACTTATCAAATGGATGCAGATCCCACTAACCACTCCACGGGTTCCATCAGGAAGCCTGCCCATGCCACCGAGGGTGCCTCACCTCCGAATCCCCCAGGTGACCTACAGGCACCCCCAATCTACCCAAAAAAAAAAGTACAGGGATAAGGAAATTGTGCATCAAAAAACCATCAAATACAGGCTTCCCTGGTGATCCAGTGGTTAAGAATCTGCCTCTCAGCCTTTTCTCCACCATCCTATCCTATCTTATGTTCGGTTGAATTTGCTCCTTGCTGTCTTCTTACAAGACTTGCAGGATCAAGTGATTCCTGGCCAGGAAACAAAAATGGAATCATCCTATTCCCTAGTGGATTTGAATGGAAACTGGTAATAAAATCAGGCAAAGCTCCAAGAGAAGACGCTGGAGAAGATCCAAGCTGGGGATATAAGGAATCTCACATATGAAGTGGCAAACATTTATGCTGTGTCAAGATCACGCGCATCGTAAGGGAATCACAGCAATGAAAACATCACCACTGCCTGAACAGAACAGCTCACGAGTATTTTATGGGAACAATGGAATGTTTGACTATGGGTGTTTCCTCACTAGGGATCCGTTTGCTCAGTAATAAGTATGTGAAACATTAAAAAAAAAAAAAAATCCACCTTCCAATGCAGGGGATGCGGTTCTGATCCCTGGTCAAGGAACAAAGATCCCACATGTGGTGGGGCAATAAGCCCCCACACAGCTACCGAGCTGGTGAGCCACAACTAGAGAGATGCCCCCATGCCACAACAAAGTTCCCATGTGCCACAAAGACTCGACGCAGACAAAACATCAAAAAGATAAAAGCCACTGAACCATGTACTTTAAGGGGATGAATTGTATAGCACCTGGATTATTATACATTCTAACAAAGCTGTTAACAAATAAAAATTAACAACACACCTGAAATGGAAAGATTCAAGGGTTATGGTACTGTATGAGCAGTTGTGAAATTCTTGATACCGAATTGCAAGGTTGAAGGAGATACATGATCTAATTTCAAGACTTACTGTCTTGAAAAACTCTAAAGTTACAGTAGTCAGGACAGGTAAGAATGTAAGAAGAGACAAACAGATCAATGATACAGAATAGAGAAGCCAGAAATAGACTCACATTTACACAGCCTATTGATTTTTTTATGTACCAAGCTAAGTCAATGCAGAAAGGAAATGTATTTTTCAATGGAACAGAAAAGTGGACCCCTATCTAACATAGGCAAAAATAAATTAATTCAAGATGGATCATAGACCTAAACAAAAACTAAACCAAAGCTGATACAAAGCTTCTAGAAGAAAACCCATGAGAAATATTTTGTGACCCTGGAGTTGACAAAGATTTCTTAGGGCAGAGAAAGCACTCAGTATAAAATATTGATAGAACTGGACTTCATCCAAATTAAAACCATCTGTTCATGAAAAGACAGCACTTAAAAAGTCACAGACGGGGAAAAAGCACATNATGAGAAATATTTTGTGACCCTGGAGTTGACAAAGATTTCTTAGGGCAGAGAAAGCACTCAGTATAAAATATTGATAGAACTGGACTTCATCCAAATTAAAACCATCTGTTCATGAAAAGACAGCACTTAAAAAGTCACAGACGGGGAAAAAGCACATCTACAATACATGTATCTGACAAAGGACTCATATCCAGAATGTAAGAACTTCTATGACTCGGTGATGAAGACAAACAGCCCAATAAAAGTGGAATAAATGCGAAGCCGATACTTCATAAAAGAAGGTCAACGAATGGCCACTAAACACACACTCCTCAGAGCTGGATCCGTGAGCGTCTGAGGCGTGAGGGGAGAAACTGAAGTCCCCGCACTCCAAGGACACAGGCACGATTGCACGGATGGAGCCCCGGTAAACGAGGCGGCTGAGTCCCAGGGCGGAGGGAGACTCAAGCAGGAGAGGCCGGTGCGGGCTGTTGGTAACTGGGGTGACCCTGGGGGCAGGGGGACACTGGTGCTTTGAATGCCACCAGGACTGGCTCAGACTCAGTCCAGTGGGCAGGGAGGAGCTGCCCCAGGGGCCGAGGAGCAGGGGACACTATGAAGCGAGGGGCCTGGGGCGAGCTCGAGGGGCTGAGCTTCCTTCTCCAGCCCCCATCTTCTTTATCATTCTCTCCACCTCCAGCAGAAGTCCTAAGGAGACCTCTTCAGGGGAGAGCAGAGAGAAGGAAGGAGGGGGTCTGTGAGGATGCCAGTGGGGTCAGCCCCTGAATATGCTCCCAGCCCCAGGGCCTGAGGGGGAAGGAAAGAAGGTCTGCCGGTCCCAGGGGGCCTCACAGAGTTCTGCCGTATTGTATGAGTGGGTCAGCAATTCAACTCCTCTCCTGACGTAATCACTGGCAGCTGTCTGTGTGCGTACCTTTCTCCCTCTTTATCTGCCTTTATAGCATATACGGATAATTATACATCTTGACGGGTTTTTTACCGTCCCATCCAATGATAGCTTGATATCTCATCTAATGGGATCATAATGATGTTCAGCTTTTTCACTTACAAATACATCTTGGATACACTTTCTCATCAGTACATGTAGATAAAATTATTTTTCAACAGTTATGTTATAGGCTATAGTGTAAACGGACTATAAACCATTAGACCAATGCCCAGTTTTACCAACTGGGGATGTCACCAATGACTGTCTTTGTACACCTTTATATCACTGGGCCACTCTTTCCTGTGTCTTGCTTTTGGCCATTTCCAGCGGAAGAGAACGGACACCACTGTTGCCTCTTCCTTGGACGGGGCTTAACTCTTGGGAGCCATCCTGCTGCTGGCATCATAACTGCTCTTATGACATCACAGGTCTGCCCCCCTGACTCTTTTCTCCCATGCCATGACTAGAGGAACACAGACCTGAGGGGATTTGAACCATCTACACCCAATCCATGTGGAACCAATGGTGAGTAAGACAGAGGCTGACACACTAGGCATTTTGGGGATGTCCCCATAAATCTCAGGGTGAGAGGACTCCCCCTAACTTCTGACTACTCTGGGAAGCCCTGTACACTAGGGCTGTGTGGCTTGCTTACTGGAGAGAGAGGGAGAGCAGCCTCACTCTTGCCTTTCCCCTCTCTGCTGATTGCAGGAGACAGACCAGCCTAAGACAGTTGATGAAAACACTGAAAATAAGCCTCAGGAGAATAAGGGGCTTGTGGAGAAAAGTTTACCCTCAGAACCATCGCCGACGTTAAAGGCAGAGGTAAGAGGTGCCCTGACTTGGATGTCTCCGAGCTTTGTGTCCTGATGTTGCGGCTAGTGTCTTTGGTATGTTCCAGAGCCAAGGATGGGAATAAACTCTTTCTTGTCTGTCCCTCTTTCCCATTTTTTTTGAAAAAGGCTAAACAAGAGAATAAAGCAGCAACAAAGGGAGAGGATGATGCTGATAAGAGATCAGCAGTAGTATGACGCCCTCACTCAGATGACATGGGGCTGGGAGTGCGAACGTGGGAGCTGTGTTTGTGGAATGGAATGGCCAATATTCTATTTAGAAGCTGGGTTTAATCAATGGGGTGTGTGTGTGTGTGTGTGTGTTTGAGCACGTTTGCATCTATGTTTGCTTGCTAATTAAGATTTAAAGTTTGAAAGTCAGGAGAAGTGAAGATGAGGAAGAGATGAGAGGCAGCATTTTATGGGATGGGGGAAACTTTAAATACTATGATATTGCAGAGGAAGAGAGCAGGTTGTGAACTGGAGCCGGAACCAAGGATGAAAGGGCAGGGATAGCAGAGGAAGCCATTTCTCCAGTAGGTGTGTGGGGCCTGAAGGGAAGAGTCATGGATCCTGGTTGGGTGGGCAGTCTCAGGTGGACTTTGGTAACACGCTGATTATGGAATTCTGGCCTGAGGTTGGCCAACTTGACCCATGTAATACTGGGTAGCCAGACAAACACATGAAAAAATGCTCAACATCACTCATTTTCAGAGAAATGCAAATCGAAACCACAGTGAGGCACCATCTCACGCCAGTCAGAATGGCTGAGATCCAAAAGTCTACAACCATAAATGCTGGAGAAGGTGTGGAGGAAAGGGAACCCCCTTACACTGTAGGTGGGAATGCAAACTAGCACAGCCACTATGGAGAACAGTGTGGAGATTCCTTAAAAAACTGGAAATAGAACTGCTATATGACCCAGGAATCCCACTGCTGGGCATACACACTGAGGAAACCAGAACTGAAAGAGACACGTGTCCCGCAGTGTTCATTGCAGCACTGTTTATAATAGCCAGGACATGGAAGCAACCTAGATGTCCATCGGCAGATGAATGGATAACAAAGCTGTGGTACATATACACAATGGAGTATTTACCCAGTCATTAAAAGAATACATTTGAATCAGTTCTAATGAGGTGGATGAAACTGGAGTCTATTATACAGCAAGTCAGAAGCCTATTATGAAGCAAGTCAGAAAGAAAAACAATAAAACAGTATACTAATGCATATATATGGAATTTAGAAAGATGGTAACGATGACCCTGTATGCGAGACAGCAAAAGAGACACAGAAGTAAAGAACAGTCTTTTGGACTCTGTGAGAGAAGGCGAGGCTGGGATGATTTGAGAGAATAGCATTGAAACACGTATATTATCATATGTGAAACAGATCGCCAGTCCAGGTTCAGTGCATGAGACAGGATGCTCAGGACTGGTGTGCTGGGATGACCCTGAGGGAAGCGATGGGAGAGAGGTGGGAGGGGGGTTCAGAATGGGGAACTCATGGACACCCATGGCAAAAACCACTGCAATATTGTAATTAGCCTCCAATTAAAATTAATTAATTAATTTAAAAAGTACCAGGTAGCCAGGACACATATACTCCCATTTTACAGATGGGTGCTCTGAGATTCAGAGGTCAGTGTGATGTATCCGTGCCCATTAACCAGAGGGGAACAGAGAAAGGACACCTACTTGGCCTGCAGGTCCGGCCAGCATCCTGCACAGTGCTCCTGGGATCAGAGGAGGAGTGGTTGCTCATAGGGCATCAGGGGCCCTTCGTGGCACACCCTGGGGCTGAAGTGGGTGGGGAATAGCCTCTCAATGTATCCTTTTTTTTTTTTTTTCATTAGGTCACAAAACCCCAAAAGAAGCCTCCTGTGAGTGATCCAGAAGCAGTAAAGATCCAGGCCTGGTGGCGGGGCACCCTGGTGCGTAGGACGCTGCTGCACGCGGCGCTCAGAGTGTGGATCATTCAGGCCTGGTGGAGGGTCAAGCTGACGCGGCTGCAAGAGAGCAGGCGGCGGGCAGCTCTGGAGAACTTTACACGGAAGGAGTGGGCAGCAGTCAGGCTGCAGTCCTGGGTCCGCATGTGGCGCATCCGACGGCGCTACTGCCGTCTGCTCAGTGCTGCCCGCATCATCCAGGCCTACTGGAGGTGCCACTCCTGCACTTCCCGGGGTTTCATCAAGGGCTACTACAGAGTCACAGCCAACCAGCTACATCTCGAACTCGAGATCTTGCTGGGCTCAGGGCCTTGCATTGTGACGGAGTGTATTCCCCTTCCAATAAAGCAGTGAAGTGGTCTTTACCCAGCCCCTCTCTGCTTGATAAACGCCAGGATGTCAGGGCCAAGGGTGGCAAATGGCTAGCATCTCACATGCTAGCTCTCAGGAACTGGCACGGGTTGTCTGAGGCGCTGAGCTTTTCTGAGAAAGAGGATTCTGAGCCCTAGTCCAGACTGAGCAGTTCAGTTCAGTCACTCAGTCGTGTCCGACTCTTTGAGACCCCATGAATCGCAGCACGCCAGGCCTCCCTGTCCATCACCAACTCCCGGAGTTCACTCAGACTCACACCCATCAAGTCAGTGATGCCATCCAGCCATCTCATCCTCAGTCGTCCCCTTCTCCTCCTGCCCCCAATCCCTCCCAGCATCAGAGTCTTTTCCAATGAGTCAACTCTTTGCATGAGGTGGCCAAAGTACTGGAATTTCAGCTTTAGCATCATTCCTTCTAAAGAAATCCCAGGGCCGATCTCCTTTAGAATGGACTGTTTGCATCTCCTTGCAGTCCAAGGGAGTCTAGATTGTGATTGATAAGCAATGTCTGACATAGGCAGGGAAGTTGGGAGTACAGACCTGCCATGTCGTCAACTCAGAGAGCATCACTCATGTTTGGTCAATGGAAATGGTGCCTCTCCCCAAGGCTGGGTATAATGGAAGCCTGGAGCAGGGGTGGAGTTGTCCCACACAGCAGCACATTTGCCAGGAATTCATTCACCCCAGTCTATTTGCTCCGGGCATAATCTCCCATCCTCATGACTGAGGGGAGCTCACCTATCCCAAGGTCTTGATCCTGGTTCCTGTTGTTTCTTAAACCGCGCCCCCCACCATCCAACCCCCTGCAAATGGAGGACGAGAAAAGATGGAGGAGGCAGACTACCTCAGGTCAGTAGGTGGCAGGTTTAGTAAGCAAGGGGAACTTATTTACAAGGCTCGTCTTGGGCAGCTGCAGACAAGTAGATCTCTGTTCTACACTTGCGTGCCAGCATTTTGAAAGTATATATACAGGCCTTAATGGAGTTCAGCCACATATACCATCCAGATATTCTCAACAACACATGACTCTCAAGGCTGCATCCTTGAAAATGCCTCTCACTGTGGGAATGGTGGGTAGATCATATACTTCAAGGACAAGGGAGGCAGTGTTCTGTTCAGTTCAGTTCAGTCGCTCAGTTGTGTCCGACTCTTTGTGACCCCATGGACACATGTCAGGGTTCCCTGTCCATCACCAACTCCTGGAGCTTGCTCAAACGCATGTCCATCGAGTCAGTGATGCCATCCAACCATCTCATCCTCTGTCGTCCCCTTCTCCTGCCTTCAATCTTTCACAGCATTAGAGTCTTTTCCAATGAGTCAGTTTTTCGCATCAGGTAGCCAAAGTACTGGAGTTTCAGCTTCAGTATCAGTCCTTCCAAGGAATATCCAGGACTGATTTCCTGGAGGATTATTGATTTAATCTCCTTGCAGTCCAAGGGACTCCCAAAAGTCTTCTCCAACACCACAGTTCAAAAGCATCAATTCTTTGCCACTCAGCTTTCTTTATAGTCCAACTCTCACATCCATACGTGACTACTGGAAAAACCATAGCTTTGACTAGACAGACCTTTGTTGGTAAAGTAACGTCTCTGCTTTTTACTGTGCTGTCGGGGTTGGTCACAGCTTTTCTTCCAAGAAAAGGGAGGGGGTGATGGGCATCCAGTTGCCCAGGTCTCTCTTGTGTGTCAGCGACAGTATGTCTTCTCAACGACCCTTTCCAATAACTTGCTGCTCACTTTAGGGGCTGTAACTTCACACTTGGCCTTCAAGCTAGAATCTGAACCCCAAAGTGAAAATGGTTAGAATGCATGGCCCCTGTCCTCATTCCTACCTCAAACTCTGTCCCTCACTCACTGACCCTGAATGGAGGCTTGGACTCATTCTCTTCCAGACCTTACTGATGTGGGAGGTTCCACAGGCTTGGGGTTGGGGATGGGGAAAGAAGGCATTCCACTTCTAGCTGAACCTTCTGGTGAGTGTCAGCCCCTAGGTGATCACAGACCCAGAGCTGAGAAGGCAGAAGCTGGGTCTCCCTCACCCTCTCCCCAGTTTCTGCAAGAACTGGTCCTCTAACCAGCTGCCACCTGGGGTTAGACTGGGGCCTAAGTGATGATAAAGGGCCAATTAAAAGGTCAAGCCTAGGGTGTCCTTCTGCCCATCCAGGCACTGCTGTTTCATGGTTCCCTGCAGAGAGAGGTGGTCTGAGGTCTTGGGTTATTCCCATCCAAGCGCAAGCCCAGAAGCCCTACCCAACCCAGCCCCATCTCCTCTGCCCTGGCAAGTGAGTCCCTCAGCTCACATTTTCCAGAGGCCTCTTGCTCCAGCTCTCTGTCTTGCACTGGGGCTTGCACTGTGTCTTTCCTACCTTTCGTCTCTCTGTGTCCTGCCCCTGTGTCTCGCTCAGGTTCTGGTCTCTCTGTCTTGCTCTGAAGGATTTCTGTCCCGCCACCCCCCCCTCATTTCCCTTTCTCTCTTGTGTTCAGTGACTCAGAGTTAAGAGCAAGGACTTTGGAGCCAAATTGAGCTAAGTCACACCAGCGTGGCTTCCCCACTCACTGCTGTGTGGCCATGGATATGTCATTTTTCCTATCTGAGCCCCAGGTCCCTGAGCTGTGAAGTGGGGCTAATAATCCTCATCGTTCAGTGTAAATGTCAAGCAGCATAAAAATTCAGGCTTAGCAAAAGAACGAGGAAAGAAGGTTACATTTACACACCTTAAAAACTGGCAGTCAGAGTGGGAGGGGAATCATATTTAATCCAATTAAGAACACCAAAGGTTCCCTACCATCAAAATCAACTGCAAATGTTTGGGGCTTCCCTAGTAGCTCAGTGGTAAAGAATCCACTTGCCACTGGATTCTTGAGTTCGATTTGTGGTCTGGGAAGATCCCACATGCTATGGAGCAACTAGGCCCGTGCATTGCGGGATCCAGCCCCGGTGGATCCAGGGAAATTCGAAGCGAGGATGGCGTCGGCGAGGAAAAGCTTATTTATTTAGAAATATAAGAGTAGATTAGGAAATAAGAGTATAGTATGAAAATTTAGGTGGAGAAAAGAGGCTGAATAATTTGGTTTACGTGGAAAGCCAATAAAGTTCCAGACAAGGAGCTTGCACCATCTATGTTAGGCCACCGGCGTCCTCTTGAATATCGGGGGGTGCCCCACCTTGGGCTCCCCTCGCGTGGATCTTAGAAGCCAGGACAAGTAGACATGGCGAGCCTCCACGCCCCAGATGGGAATTCAGCCAGAAATTAGAGAGGAGACACGGGGGAAACCAGTCCAGCGACTGGCCCCGGCCTCTATCGTCTAGAAGGGCCTTATATACCTTTTTGACTGTACATAGAGATCAATGGGTAATATAAAATTATGCAGCATTAGCAGCCCAGACTCTTATCAAAACCAAGCTTTTTTCTCTGCATACCTAGTTGTATACACAAGCCTTAGGTGATTTAAATCATCTTCTGGCCAAAAGGCCAATTAACGTTTTACGGCCCTTTTCTGATAAGGGTTTGTTAACCAGAAGACTTATTTGTGTTAAAAGTGTTGTTCTTCCCAAAGTCTGGTGCCACTCTAAGAAAACACTAAATAAAGTTACATTCTTACATAGCAAAGATACAGCAATTTGTAGCAAGTAAAAGGAGTACAGTGATTTATAACAAAGGAAAAGTAATTAACTGAAAAGTCTAGTGTTGCTAACATCAAAACTACTATATATCTTTTCCTACATCCCGATTACATTGATTAACATCCTCCCAGGTGCCTAAAAGATAAAGAATAAGGAGATCTGGCAGCAATCATTGAGTCAACAGTGAAATCCTGTCACCAATATGATTTTTAGCTCTTTAGAAAAGGCTCTGTAACTTTAAGATACTTTAAGCTTTGTGCCCCTCGCAGTTGGGGGCTGTAAGCAATTTACAAGCTGTGGAAGGTTCCGGGAACCTGTTAGGCAAGTTAGAGCTTTATCAGAGGGGGTTGAGCTGAAACACTCCTTTCAAATGCAGAAGACTAAAGCCCTGAATTAACTTTTTCCAGAGAGTGTCAGAAGAATAGAAAAATACAATATAAGGCAGATTCCTATTTTGGGGGTACAAGCTCAGGAAATACCAGGGGGAAACCCTGAGACCCGAATCGCCCTTGCCCATCGAGGTCTCTGCCACGTGCCCTTGTCACGGGTGGGAGTCCTCACGCTGGCCCCCGGCAGTGCACCACACCTACTGTGCCGGTGCTCTAGACCCCAGGGGCTGCAACTACAGAGCCCTTATCTCACAACTGCTGAAGCCGAGTGCCCTGGAGCCTGTGCCTTGCAACAAGAGAAGCCGCCGCAACTAAAGAAAAACCCACACAGCAGTGAAGACCCAGCACAGCCGTAAATAAATACATAAAATTACAAAATTTTTTAAAAAGAAGGAAAAAAGGTATATACACGAAGCTACTACCAATAATTACATTAGGAGTGCGAGTGTGCATGCTGAGTCACTTTAGTCGTGTCTGGCTCTTTGCAGCCCTAGGGACTGTAGCCCTCCAGGCTCCCCTGTTCATGGGATTCTGGAGGCAAGAATACTGGGGTGGGTTGCCATGCCCTCCTCCAGGGAACCTTCCTGACCTAGGGATCAAACCCACGTCTCATGTCTTCTGTGAGAAGAGTTGAATTGCTGATCCATTTATATAATACCAGGGACCTCTGTGAGGCCCCTAGGACCAGCAAACCTGCTTTCCTTCCCCTTCAGGCTCTGGGCTGGGAGTATATTCAAGGGGCTGATCCCACTGACATTCATTGATTCCTCCTTATTTCTTTTTGCCCCTCCGGGAAGGGATCTACTGAGACCCTCTGGGAGGAAACTCTGGTAGAGGTGGCAGAGAATGGTGGGGATAGGTAGGAGAATGGGGAGAGACCCCAGAATGCTGGCACTTCTGTGGGTCTCCCGCAGTGGTCCTGAGGGCTGCCTGTCTTCGGTTTCCTGTCCTGTGTCCCTTACCCCAGCCCCGGGAGATATACCCTCATCATGATCAAACCAGCACACCTGCAAAGCTCCCCTTGGATGATGTTACCCCTATGCTCCTCCACCCCTGAGGAGGCTCCTCCCTACCCACTGGCTTGAGTCTGAGCAGGTCCTGGTGGCATTCAAAACCCCAACACCCTCCTTGCTTCTAGGTCACCATATCCACCAACACCCCAGTCCCTGGCCTCTTCCCTAATCAGTTGTAAGGTCTCTGCACCTCAGTTTCCTCAAGTGTGAAGTGGGGTGAATGTCATCAGGGACAGTGGTGACCAGGGGCTAGACTATGGAGGCAGGCTAATGGGGGCATTAAACTGCTGTGGGTCTCCCAGGGGTCTGGCCAACACCTTTATCTTCAGACGGATGCTTCCCGTGCCTTCACTGTCCCATGCATGGTACTCCACTATTTCCCCATTCTCCAACTGACTCTTGTTCTTTCCACTCTCCCATTCATTAACTTCACACTGACTCGCCCTTTCAGCCTTCAACAGCCTCCTCCTGTCTCTTCAACTGCTCTCCCCCTAGCCCCACACTGACTTTCTCCACACCCCCTCTTCACACTACAGTGCATTTCTCAGTGACCCCCGGGGCTGTGACCCTGAGGGGACCAGGGCCTCACTATAGCCAAGTGGGTCTTCAGAGGCCAGGAACACACAGAGATGGGGCCCTGCTTGTGCAGTGTCTGACTGATCCCCCCTCTCCTCACTGCGACCTTGAGGTCCTCAGGGAGAAAAGAAGGCAGAAGAGTGCTTGAGGCCACTTGAGCCTGAGATGTGGGTCCTGGCTGGTCCTGAGGTCTTAGGGGTTTTTTGGCCTGTGTAGTTCTTGCTTTCCCAGGGACCTAATAACCAGGAGACTTACAGATAGGTAAGTTTAGCCACAGGAAGGGAGTTTACTTTGTTCCCCCAACTCTGATAGCCTCATCAGAGATGATCATTGTTAATTTTTGTGGATATCTTCCTAATTTCTACCACCGTTTAAAATAATACCTTTACAAGATATGTGTATAAATCTATGTTTTTATTTAGTTCATTTTGATTTGATGAACTTGCTAATCTTGCTAAATCTTGTACACTCTTCTATATCAGTACATAGAGGGCACACTCGTTGCTTCTAATTGTTATTTGGTATACCGTGTTTAAACGAATTGAAATCAAGGCTGCCCTGGTGGTCTACTGGCTAAGAACTCCGCACTCCCAACGCAAGGGGCCCGGTTCCACCCCAGGTCGGAGAACCAGAAGCCACATGCCACAGTTAAAAGATCCCAAATGCTGCAATGAAGATCAAAGATCCTAAGGGTGACAGCTACCACCCAGTGCAGCCAAATGAACAAACAAAAATAACCATGAAAATAAATGAATTGAATCCTATCATACTCAGTGAAGTAAGTCAGAAAGAGAAAGACAAATACCATATGATACTCATCTGTAGGATCTAAAATATGACGCAAATGAACTTATCTACGGAACAGAAACAGACTCACGTAGACTCACAAACTTGTGGTTGCCAAAGAGGAGGAAGAGTGGGGGAGAGACGGACTGGGAGTTTGGGACTAGCAGACACAAACTATTATGTATAGCATGAATAAACAAGGTCCTACTGTGTAGTGCAGGGAACTATATATTATATGGTATGATAATCCATAACAGAAAAGAATATGAAAAAGAATGTATAGATATTATATATAACTGAACCACTTTGCTGTATAGCAGAATTAACACAGCATTACAAATCAATTACTTCGATAAAATAAATTATAAAAAAAAATAAATGAACCGAAACCCGCTTAAAGAATACCAGGCAGGCTTTAATGAGCAACGTTATACACCTTTGCATCAGTGGCTCAGTATTTGAGGTGCTCTTCTTTGTAACCAGAACTGTGTCCATTTAGGTAGGAGAGAAAGGACAGGTTCTTAAGTTTCCTTAGAAGGGGCTCAGCCGCTGGGAGTCCTTCTGGTGCCTGAGTCATAGGCGCCCTTATGACATCATGCTCTCTCCCTCCTCCCCGCCATCTCTTCCGGCCAGAGCACTGGCTGGACAGCAGACCTGAAAGGGATGGGAACATCTAGCCCCTAACCATGGGTAATCTAGTACAGTTAAGACCTAAGGCCGTTTGACCATCCCACCCAAACAATGGGCATTCAATGTCTTATCAGGTAGATCTACCCAGGCTTTCTGGAGCTGGGAGCATCTCCCATAGTGACCTCTGCATGGGATCCCTTCTCATGTCTGAGACCCCAGGAAAGTCCAGGAAGCCTCGTGTGTGGTTGACTTGGCACCTAGTGGTGGGGAGAGCACCCTTACTTTCATGGTTTTCTCTCTAACCTCTGATAAGGACAGCAAACCTTCCAAATTATAATCACAGGTTATCATGAGGTCTCATTGATAGAACAGAGCTTGAAGGAGCAAAGGAGAGAAGAGCAAGGGATTCCACTTCCAACACCCTGCACACCACTGCCACAGCCCTCCCACCCCTCCCTGGATCTGGGATATTGTGTTGGGGAGAGTCTTGACTTGTTTTATCTCATGCCCTTGTGGCCCAGTGGAGTGACTCAAAGGTCTGTGATCATGTAATTTATTTTCCAAAGACAGATGCTTCAGGGAGTGAAAGGGCCACTTATCAACATCACACCAGGACGACAGGCATAGACCCAGGATATGCTAGGCAAACTGGGACGAATGGCCATCACACAGAGAGTAGGAAACGGAGAGGGGTTGACTCCTCCTTGGCTGCCTTTTCCCCTTATTTCTTCCTTAGGTTGAGAGTCTAGCCAAGGTGTGTGCTGAGGAGGAGGCCAAAGAGTGTGAATCCAGGCCTCATAGGGTTGAGAGTCTCAAAGTGAGGACTGTGTTTGGGCAAACGCAAAGGCCAAGGTACCGGAAGACTGGGATGTGCGTGTGCGTGCACATATGTGCTTGTGTCTCTGTAATGAGGTATGTGTTGACTGGTGTTAAGAGCCTAAACTGTGTGAGGTGCAGGACTCTTTTAATGTTTTGGTGAGACAGAGGGAGGCAGCAGGCAGGTTTAAAAATCAGAGATGAGGCGGCAGGGAGAGCCAAAACGCCACTCTTCCAGCAGACAAGAGGTGGCTGAAGGGAAGGGTCATGGTTCTCGGGTAGGTGGCCAGGTCCAGGCGAAATGTCTGTCTCTTTCACGTCTAGATCAGGGTGTTCCTACGGTAGACGGTCAACCAGGTCTGCGCAAAACTGGGCAAGGTTGCAAGTGAGGGTGCACCTCCATTTTATAGACGGAGACCCCGAGACCCTGAGGACAAGATGAGGTTCCCATGTCCATTAACCAGAAGTGGCAGAAGCAGGCCACTTAGTCAATCTCGAGATGCAGCTGCTGCTCACAACAGAGCTCCTGAACGTCAGAGAAACAGGCCCCTTCCTGCCACAACTTAGGGCCAAAATGTATGTGTTTCTTAAGTGTCCCCTGTTTTCTCTTTTAAGGCCCCAAAGTAAGAATCGTGATAAATGAAGAAAACAAGGCGGCTGTTGTCATTCAGGCCTGGTGGCGGGGCACTCTGGTGCGCAGGACGCTGCTGCATGCGGCTCTCAAAGCATGGATCATTCAGTGCTGGTGGAAACAGAAGCTGGTGTGGCTGGTGGAGAGCAGGCGACGGGTGGCCCTCGACGCCTTCTCAAGGCAAGAGTGGGCAGTGGTCAAGCTGCAATCCTGGGTCCGCATGTGGTGCGTCCGCCTCCGTTACTTACGTTTGCTCCATGCCGTCCGCATCATCCAGGTCTATTGGCGCTGGCGTAGTTGTCATACCCGTGGTTTTATTCAGGGCCAATACAACCTCAAAGAAAATCAACTGAATCTTCAACTTGAAATCTCTTTGGGTTCACAAGCTTGTAGAGTACAACAATGCATACCACTTCCAATAAAGGAATGACCAGGTCTGCTATATCTGTGTCCCCAGCTCTTTTGTCAGACATACCTCAAGAAGGTCATTAGGGTAAGGATGGCAAATACTTGGCGTCTCATAAATCAGCTCTGAGGAAGTGACGGGTTGCCTGAGGTGGAGGATTTGGAGTCTGATGCTGGATGATTGGGGTCTGTGGGTGATTAGCAATGTCTGCTGCCGTGGCTAGGAGAGTTGAGGTTGCAGGGCTGCCAAGTCGGCCAGCTCCAAGGAGGCTCCCTGAGTGTGTGGTCTACGTCAATGGTGCGTCAACGTAATCGTGCAACATGGAGGCCTGCGTCATCTTTTGCTCTTTTCCCCAAAGTCTTTAAAAACTACTATTTAAAAATGGTGGTAAATATATACAACATAAAATTTCCCATTTTAACCATTTTTGAGTAAAGAGCTCAGTAACATTAAGCATATTCACGTTCTTGTACAACTGTCACTACTGTCTCCAGAACTTTATCTGCAAAATTGAAACTCTGTACCCACAACCTCCGGCAACCACTATTATGCTTTTTTGTCTCTATGAATTTGATTACTCTAAATGCCTTGTATGAGTGGAATCATACAATATTTGTCCTTTTGTGATTATCTCACTTAGCATAAGGTCTTAAAGGTTCAGTTGTTTATCTTTACATTAATGCTACCCTCTTGCCTTTCTCAGGGACTGTTTCTGTTGATTTACTTTTTCCCTTTGAATGGGCTATAATTTTCCCTTTCTCTGTATGCCTTGTAGTTTTTGTTGTTGTTGTTGTTGTTGTTGTTCTTGTTGAAGATTGGACAATTGAGGGAACTTCCCTGATGGCCTTGTGGCTACAGCTCCATACTCCCAAAGCAGAGAGCCTGGGCTCAATCCCTGGTTAGGAAACTAGATCCCGCATGCCACAGCTAAGAGTTTGCATGCCACAGCTAAGACCCAGTGCACCAAATAAATACATGAAATGAATGTTAAAAAAAAGTTGGACATTTAATCTCACAGTGTGGTTCTTCCAGAGGTCAGATTTTCACTCTTCCCCTGATTTTGCTTTTTTTGGTTGGTTGGTTGTAGGCTGTCTCTGTGATGAGGATCAAAGTGAAAGTGAAGTCACTCAGTTGTGTCCGACTCTTTGCGACTCCATGGACTGTAGCCCACCAGGCTTCCCCATCCATGGGATTCTCTAGGCAAGAATACTGGAGTGGGTTGCCATTTCCGTGTAAACTTAAGGTCATCTTTGGGTTTTTCTGGGCCTGCACATTTCCCTGGGCATACATGGTAACTTAAAATTCTCCTTTATATGTGGTTGCTTTTAAGTGTCCTAGTCCTTGATTGTCTGGCTTCCAAAAAGGGAAAAAAAGAAAGGAGGAGGAGGAGGAAGAAAAGGTTCTCTTTAAATCCCCTGGAAGTCACTTCAGGTGGAGGGTGAGGGCATTGCAACAATTGCCTGTGGGACTTGAAACAGTCGCCCCTGCCTCTGTTTCTGTACCTCTGTGATAACCAGCAGCCATCAGCAATCTGAGCACAGATCCCCAATACTGAAGCACAGACTCTTCATTGCTCACCTTGGATTCTGCAAGCTTTGTACACATTTCTCTAGAACTCATTTACAGCTGCCTGCCATAGTCTTGGGGGTCAGGGGGTCCGGGATGGATAGCCTGTACCATGATAAGAGCTGAAATTAACCAAAATTAGCCACAATTTACTCTCTAAGTTTCTGGAATTATGCCTTCAACTAGACCCTAAAGACTCTACTAGTAAACTGAACTAATAAACAAATTCAGTAAAGTTGCAGGATACAAAAATCAATGGACAAAAGTCGGTTGCATTTCTATATACTAAAAATAACCTATCTGAAAAAGAAATTAAGTCTCATTTACAACTGTATCAAAGACAATAAAATACCTAGGAATACATTTAACCAAGGAGGTAAAAGATTTATATATTGAAAACTAACGGAATGGAAGAAAATATAAATAAATGGAAAGATATCCCATGTTCAGGGCTCAGAAGAATTGATATTGTTAAAATAGCCTTACCACACAAAGCAATCAATAGACTCAGAACAGGCCCCATCATAATTACAATGACATTTTTCACACAAATAGAAAAAAACGACCCTACAATTTGCATATAACCATAAAAGATCTTGAAGCAGTCAAGGTATTGTTGAGGAAAGAGAACAAATCTGGAGGCATCACACTTACTGATTACAAATTATATTACAAAACCATAATAATCAGAGCAGAATGGTATTGGAAAAAAAAAAAAAACAGACATATAGACCAATGGGACAGGATTGAGGGTCCAATAATGAACACATACATATATGTATGGTAAAGTAATATTTGACAAGGGTGCCAAGAAAATACTATTGATAAAGAATTGTCTTTTTCAGTAAATGATGGGAAAACTGGATATCCACATGCCAAAGAATGAAATCGAACCACACTTTTACAACACGTGCAACCAACTCAAAGTGGATCAAAGACTTAAGTGTAAGACCTAAAACCACAAAACCCCTAGAAGAAAAGAAGGGAAAAACTGCTTGACATTGGTCTTGGCAATTATTATTTTTATATGTGACATCAAAAGCACAGGCAACAAAAGCAAAATAAACCCAAGTGAGAAACAGCAAATTAAAAAGCTTCTGCACAGCAAAGGAAACAATCAGTAATATGAAAAAGCACCTTACAGAACAAGAGAAAATATTTGCAAAACATGTGTCTGATAAGGGTTAATACCTAAAATATACAAGGAATTCAAATAACCCGATAGCGAAGAAAAGCAAAAAACAAACAACAACAAAAGTAAACCTGATTTAAAAACGGCCAGTGACCTGATTAGACATTTTCCAAAGAAGACATACAAATGGCTAACAGATGAAAAAGTACTCAACGCCACTAATAACGGAAATGCAAATCAAAACCACGTGAAACATAACCTCATACTTGTTAGAATGGCCATTCTCAAAAACATGAATGGTAAGTGTTGACGAGGGTGTGGAGATGGGGGAATCCTTGTACACTGCTAGTGGGACTTAGAAGTAAAAATCCACAACAAAATGTTAGCAGATCAAACCCAAAAATGTACAAAAGAAATTAGGCACCTGGGCCAAGTAGAAATTTATATCAGGTCAGCAAAGCTTCTTCACTTTTATTTATTATTTTTAGACAGTGAAGGAGGCTTTTAAATAATTAATTAATTGATTAGGCTGCACTGGGTCTCAGCTGTGGCATGTGGGATCTTCCAATGCAGCACGTGGGTTCTTTTACTGTGGCATGAGGGCTTCTCTCTAGTTGTGGCATGCTGGCTTTTCTCTGTAGTTGTGGTGCGGGCTCCAGAGTGCACGGGTTCAGGAGTTGTGGTTCAGGCTTAGTGGCTGCGGTGTGGCAGGCTTAGATGTCCCCTAGCATGTAGGATCTTGATTCCCTGACCAGGGATCGAATCTGGGTCCCCTGCACTGGAAGGCAGATTCTTAACCATTGGACCACCAGGGAAGTCCCAAGCCTACTTTAAACATTCAAAAATGAATTGATCCACCATATCAACAGGTCAGAGAAATCACATGACTTTAATATAGACAGAAAAACCATTTGACAAAATCCAATGCCTATTCATGATAAAAAGGAAATTCTTAGTGAATTAGGAATACAGGGAACTACCTTAACATGATAAAAAGAAATCTATATCTAACATACTTTTACTGTTTCTTGGTACGGTGAGTGATTTTCTACTGTATAATGGACACTTTGGGTATTAGGAGGCTCTTGATGCTATTTAAATCTTCTGTTCTAGAAGGCAGCATCCTGTTCAGGTTTAGCATGTAGATGCTGGCCTAGTTTTGTGGACCCTATTTGCAATGAGAACTTTCTTTTCTGGGTTCCTTCAATGCAGTTCTGGTCTGCTTTATTCTTTTGGTTCCACTGAATCCCTTCTGGTGCCACCTGCAAGGTTGAAGGCATTTTCCTAGGTTGCTTCTTGTCATTAGATGGAGGGTTTAGGATGCTGGACTTCTGAAGTAGAGAGCAATACCCTGGCCTGTTCTCTGACCAGCTGATGCCAAACGGGTTTCCTACTCTGTCCCTGTTGGTGCTGCTGGATGAGAAAAGGGCTTACTCAGACTGCACTTTGCTGTTGGGTAGAGGGCCAGGAGGCTCCTGTTCTGGATCTTCTGTGGCTGGACAGACAGCCAGGGGCTGCTGGGTCTGGATTGCCTTCTGCCACTGAGTGAAAAGCGAGGAGATTCTAGGCCTTTGGGAGCTGGGGTACAGGAGGACCCCACTCCCTCTTCCCATCTAGTTGGTTGTGGGAGATCCATTGGCCTACTCAGGTTCTGGTGTGACTGTTGTGGGCAGATCAAGCCTGCTTCTGTTAGCAGATGAGAAATGCAGTGGATTAGCCCACGTGGGTTGTGCTGTTACTGCTGCTGAGGACAGACTGCGTCATCACTGCTAGCAGATACGGCGTGTGGTGTGGGTGGATAAGCCTGGGTTCCACTGTTGCTGTGAGCAGATTATGCCTACTGCTACCAGTGAGTGTGGGGCATGGGATGGGTTGGCTTATATGGGTACTGGAGTCACTTCTGTAGGCAATTCAGTCTGCTGCTGCCACTAGACATGGATCTCCCTGCTGAGTCTCTGCTGGGCCTCTCTTATTTTGACCAGAGGGAGCGTGCTTTTCACTTTGTTTTGCTTTGCTTTCCCTATGCCTGTTGTTGGTACTAGATTGCAAACATATCTGATGTCCAATCTGAGATGTATGGCAGAGAAAACAAAACCCAGGGAATTCCTCGAGGTGCACCTTTAAAAATCTTGAGATTCCTAGATAATCTGCCATCTTTCCACATTTCAGAGTCCTTTTATGATTGTCTGTTGAATTATTTCCAGAGTATTTAGTTTGTATTCAGAGGAGAGGAAAGGGGGGAAAATGAATTACACCATCTTGTAGAAATGGAAGCTCTCACTCCTAGGTTTTTAGCCAAATAGAGTGCAAAACTTGTTTACACGTTGGATCATGGGAAAAGCAAGAGAGTTCCAGAAAAACATCTACTTCTGTTTTATTGACTATGCCAAAGCCTTTGACTGTGTGGATCACAATAAACTGTGGAAAATTCTGAGATGGGAATACCAGACTACCTGACCTGCCTCTTGAGAAATCTGTATGCAGGTCAGGAAGCAACAGTTAGAACTGGACATGGGACAACAAACTGGTTCCAAATAGGAAAAGGAGTACGGCAAGGCTGTATATTGTCACCCTGCTTATTTAACTTATTTATATGCAGAATACATCATGAGAAATGCTGGGCTGGAAGAAACACAAGCTGGAATCGAGATTGCCGGGAGAAACATCAATAACCTCAGATATGCAGATGACACCACCCTTATGGCAGAAAGTGAAGAGGAACTAAAAAGCCTCATGATGAAAGTGAAAGAAGAGAGTGAAAAAATTAGCTTAAAGCTCAACATTCAGAAAACGAAGATCATGGCATCCAGTCCCATCACTTCATGGGAAATAGACGGGGAAACAGTGGAAACAGTGTCAGACTTTATTTTGAGGGGCTCCAAAATCACTGCAGATGGTAACTGCAGCCATGAAATTAAAAGAGGCTTACTCCTTGGAAGAAAAGTTACGACCAACCTAGATAGCATATTCAAAAGCAGAGATATTACTTCGCCGACTAAGGTCCGTCTAGTCAAGGCTATGGTTTTTCCAGTAGTCATGTATGGATGTGAGAGTTGGACTGTAAAGAAGGCTGAGCGCCGAAGAATTGATGCTTTTGAACTGTGGTGTTGGAGAAGACTCTTGAGAGTCCCTTGGACTGCAAGGAGATCCAACCAGTCCATTCTGAAGGAGATTGGCCCTGGGATTTCTTTGGAAGGAATGATGCTGAAGCTGAAGCTCTGGTACTTTGGCCACCTCATGTGAAGAGTTGACTCATTGGAAAAGACTGTGATTCTGGGAGGGATTGGGAGCAGGAGGAGCAGGAGATGACCGAGGATGAGATGGCTGGATGGCATCACTGACTCGATGGGCGTGAGTCTGAGTGAACTCTGGGAGTTGGTGATGGACAGGGAGGCCTGGCGTGCTGTGATTCATGGGGTTGCAGAGTAGGACACAGCTGAGCAACTGAACTGAACTGAACTGAACTATGTATAGCAGATTAATTTATAACCACTCAAACTGGAAGAAACTCTAAATCCTTCAACTGGTAAAAACTTCTGATAACATTCTTAAAATGGAATACCACTCAGCAATTAAATGAGTACACACAATGCCAGAGAGAAGTCTCAGACACATTATGCTAAATAAAAGGAAGCCAGACTCAAAAGGCTACAAAATATTCCTTTTATGATGTCCTGGAAAAGCGAAAACAATAGGTACAGATCAGTGGTAACTAGAGTCTGGTAGAGAGTAGTGGGCGAATACAAAGGGGTACAGAAGAATCTTACTTTCTGTATCTAGAAGCTCAGTTATTGGGTACATATATATCCTATCAAGGAATCATTGTGACTGTTGAAAGATATAATACTGATGTTATACTTTTTACAAAGGTCTCCTATTAAGGACATATATTAAAGCACTTATGGATTGAGTGGTATGATTTTTATTGTTTGCCTTTAAAAATTATTTTAACAAGAATGGAGTAGCTAACTCTGTAGCCTGATGTAGAGAGAATGCATAAGGACAGAGAAACGACCATTGGATTTGGTCAGCTGGAATGCTGGTGATGTTGATCAGTGCAGTCTCAGTGAAGTGAGAGGGGCATAAGCCTGATTGGAATGGGTTGAAGAGAAGATGGTACAGAAATGGAAACAGTGATGGCATGTTTTGCTGTTAGGAGAAACAGAGAACTGGAAAGAAATTAAGATGGCATTTTTAAAAGATGGAAGAGGTAGACATTGACACTTTGGACCATAGGGTTATGAATGCAGGATCATGGCAGCAGGATAGTGGAGGGGTTAGCCTTTGATGGGATCAAAGACTCTTCATTTATTTCAACTGGAGGGAAGGCGGCAAGTGTGGTCCACATGGAGATGGGCTGGAGAATAAGGTGGTAGGAAGATGGGGGTCCAGTCTGTTCCCATTTTGTCAGTTAAGTATGTGGTAACATATATCATCATTTTGGAGTTCAAGGGGAGAAGTAGAATTGGGCATTTGGAGAGGAGGTACTATGAATTATTCAATTCAGAAAAAATGAAATGCCAACACACCAGAGAAATTTATTGGGAAATCTGTCCAGTGGAGGCCTGCAGTCATGAATATTAACCGGGACCATGTGTCACGGTTGAGTGTGAGCTGAGTGTCGTTCTACTCTTCTGCAGGCACAAAGCAGGTAGATGATTAAGTTCATTCTACACACCTCTGCAGAGATTACAATAATTAAATATAGAATCTGAACTGGATAAAGTAGATACAAGGGCTTGTCAGGGATGATGGCTATAAAAAAAATGGTAGGGTAAATGGATTGGAAGATCTTATCACTTCTGAAGAAACATTCTATTAGTGATATTTGAAAGGTGAAGAAGATAATAAAATAAAAAAGAATGGAATGAAAAAGCAATTTGGGCAACAGTACAATTATTGGTAATGGTAAGGTCTAGAGCCACACAATTCAATGGAATAGCCACTAGCCATGTGTGGTTATTGAAGCTTAAATTAATATAAATAAAATTTTAAACTAAATTCTTTAATTGCACCAGGCACAGTTCAAGTCCTTCATAACCATGTGTGGACACTGAACAGCACTGATACAGAACATTTCCATCATCACAGAAATTTCTATTATGGGTTAGTATGACATAGGAGTGAGAATGGAGACAAGAGTAGGGATGGGGGTAAAATCAGTGGGAGCCCTGTTTGTTGTACTGCCCTCAGCGAGAGGAGTTCTGGTAAGGGAATGGTGAAGACGGAGTTGAAGTGTCATGAACTCCTGTTTTCTGCCAGTCCCCAGGGTCATCCCCTGCTCATCAGCATGCCCAGTCTCATCGACACTAAGGCTGGCCTCCTGCCTTTCACCTGGGGCTGCACTACACTCCTCCCAGAAGAGTCAGCCACGTGTTGGCCTTTTCACTAGGTGATTGGCAAAGACCCCTTGTCTAAGGCATCTGAGGCCACCCCTGCCAACCCCAGGAGGACAGAGAAAAGCCTCAGTGTCCATTCTCACGTGCAAAGGTACCCAGGGTCTTCAGGGAGATGCAGCTTATCCGACTCTCAGATTCCCAGTGAGAAGAAAGGAATGGGGGTGGAAATGGGGGCTGGGACTTCTGACTCTGTTATATATAGGTAGACCGGGACCTCAGTTTCTGTTTTGACAACTAAGTAAGTGACATATGGAACTGTCAGTCCAGAACAGGGTTCGTGGGCACAAAGGGACAACCTCACTGAAGTTCTTTCCCAGGGAGAAGAGGAGGCAGCATAGCTTACGTCCTAAAATTTCCATTAGCAGAGGGGAAACCAGGAGACACACTTTATGTCCGGTTAGACCTTTACTATGGGATGGGAGACACAGTGCCCCCTCTTGCCATCCCTTAGGGGTTGATGATCTCAATGTGAAACTGCAGGTGAGTGGCTGTGACTACACAGTGGCCCCGGAGGAGGGCACAGGTCTGGCAGTTGTGGCACTGCCAGTGGTACTGGATGACATAGATGGCATTGAGCACTTGGCAGTATCGCCAATGGATGCGCCACATACGGACCAAAGACTGGAGCTTGACCACCGCCCTCTCTCTGCGTGCATAGGTGGCCAGGGCTGCCCTCCGCTTCTTCTGCAGCAGCCTGTCCATGGTCAGTCTCCACCAGCTCTGAATGATCCAAGTGCTCAGGGCTGCATGCAACAGTGTCCGGCGCACCAGGGTGCCACGCCACCAGGCCTGGATCTTCTTGGCTGCTCTTTCTCTTCCTCCATTTTTAGTGGTCTAGACAGAGATGAGAGAGACCACTCAGAGAACTGCCTGCCACCAACTTGTAGGATATTTCTGGAAAGGGCCTGGTTCTCTTCATTTCCCTGCTTTGGAGACTTCAGGACAGTAGCAGGACACTGATCAAGAGGCCCTAGGTGCTGAGTTCTTCTCTGCCAATAAGGACACATCGCCTTGCCCTCAGAGTCACAGCAGCCTCCTCCTGACTACCTCTCAGGTGCATGTGAAGTCACTCAGTTGTGTCCGACTCTTTGCGACCCCATTGACTGTAGCCTACCTGGCTCCTCCATTCATGGGATTTTTCAGGCAAGAGTACTGGAGTGGGTTGCCATTTCCTTCTCCAGGAGAGCTTCCCAACCAAGGGATTGAACCCGGGTCTCCCACACTGTAGGCAGACGCTTTACCATCTAAGCCACCAGGGATGCATGGATCAAGGCAAAAACCATTAGTGACTAGCAGCAAGCATTAGGGGTATGAGGGACTTTGTTAGTCATGTTCTACCCCATCAGTGCTTACTGGGTTTGGGGGTTTGGCTTCATATTGCTTTTGCCTGGTATTCTCTGCTAATCCTAGTCCTACTGATTGATTGCTTTCTGCCACAACAGTGTATTTCAATGTGGTTGTTGGCTTTTAACACCCTCATCGTACATTCTACTCCCAGCTCCTCCATGTTGAGAACATTCTTTCTAACTCAGGGTCTTCACATCCTCATCTCCCGGCTCGCGTGTTTCTTGATGGCTTTCCTTTTCTCCATTCACTCGTCATGTCACAGTCAAACCCAGACCCAGAGTTCATGCTGAGAACGGAGTGGAGGGAAAATGAGCCAGTGTGGACCTGACTCCTGACTGTATTAAATTCAAAGATAACTGTGGCCTAAGAGGCACAGTTCCACACCCTCATGACACTGACATGAATGTCCTGGGTATCTGTACAGTATACAGAGGTTTTACCTTTTTTTTCTTCTTCTGCTCTTTCTTCCTCCTCATAGTTATTTCTTCATTGTCCTCAATGACAATTTGAATTAAATGGCCATCTTTCTGTTATCAGAAATGAATGGGAAATGAATGGGAGAGTGAACACTACTGTTTCTCTCTATGGCTCTGCACAAAAGCTACCTACTGTCTCACATCCCCCCTTTTTCCCAAACCCATAATGTCTTGGGTGAGTCCTACCCACCCTCAAGCCTGCTTAAAGTATCTGAACACGTCTCTTACACAAAACTGAACCCCCATGGCTTCTCTCTTGATGGTTCCTTTGTTTATCTACTTCCCAAGGTCTGGCATGAGTCATATGAGGGGGAAAGCCCTGAGTTAACAATGGGTTTATGACATGGGGATTAGGATATCTGCACATAGGTTGAGTCTTCCTCAGAAACAAGATCCATGGGAACTTGTATTACCTGTCCACTTCCCTTCTGTCAGAAACGTATCAGAGCTCAGAGTGGAAAGATAAGGCATTTGTGTACCATTCCTCCAGTGAGGCCCGTCCACATCCTCTCTTAAAACTAGTCACACAGGAGGGCAAGAGGGACCATGGCAGTATAGCTCCATTCAGCTCTCTTGTGTCTCCTCAGACTTAGCACTTCCTGTCTTTCCTGGATTCAGGTTTTAGTACCTCAGTGCACCATAGGAAACTGGAAAGAGAGACCAGCTGGATCTAGAAAGCGGTAGAATAAAAGCAACAATATAAAATTAATTAAATAGAAAACAAAAATGAGTAGTGCAAGGTAGACTTTGAAGGTGATATCTTTCAAATTGGAGCTTCCCTGGTGACTCAGTGGTAAAGAATCTGCCTACCAATGCAGGCGACTTGAGAGAGGTGGGTTTGACCCCTGGGTTGGGAAGATGCCCTGGAGGAGGGCACAGCAACCCACTCTAGTATTCTTGCCTGCAAAGTCGCTGATGGGCTACAGTCCATGGGGTCGCAGAGAGTCAGACACGACTGAAGGGACTGAGCACACACACACACAGAATATACATGTGAGTGCCAAACTCTCACTTTATCCTCCCCTCATGGCCTCGTAACCACGTTTGTTTTCTACATCCACTTCTATTTTGTAAAAAGTTAATTTGTACCTTTAAAAAAAAGATTTCACACGTAAGCGTTATCATATGCTATTTGTCTTTCTGTGTCTGACTTACTTCACTTAATCTGACAATCTCCAGGTCTATCCATATTGCTGCAGATGGCACTGTTTTGTTCTTTTTATGGCTGAGTAATAGTCCATTGTATAAATGTAAGATACCTTCTTTACCCATTCCTCTGTTGATGGACAGTAGGTTGCTCCATCTCCTGGCTACTGTAAACAGTGCTTCAGGGAACATTGGGGTGTGTGTCTTTTTGAATTAAAGTTTTCTCTGAGTATATGCCTAGGAGTGGGATTGCTGGGTCATATGGTAGTTCTATTTTCAGTTTTTTAAGGAACCTCCATACTGTTCTCCACAGTGGGTGTATCAAATTACATTCCCAACAACAGTGCAAGAGGATTCCCTTTTCTTCACACGCTTGCCAACATTTTTTGTTTGTAGATTTTTTGATGAAGGCCATTCTGAAGGTATGAAGTGATACTTCACTGTAGTTTTGTTTTGCATTTCTTTAATAATTAGTGATATTGAGCATTTTTTCATGTGCTTTTTGGCCATCTGTATGTCTTCTTTGGAGAAAAGTCTTTTGTAAATTTTCTGCTCAGTTTTTGATAGGGTTGTTTGTTTTTTGATATTAAGCTTCATGAGCTGTTTATATATTTTGGAAAGTAATCCATTGTCAGTTGCTTTGCTTACAAATATTTTCTTACATTCTTAAGTTTGTCTTTTTGTTTTGTTTATGGTTTCCTTTGCTGTACAAAAGATTTTAAGGTTAATTAGACCTCATTTATTTTTGTTATTATTTTCATCACTATAGGAAATGAATCAAAATAAAATTTTGCTGCAAATCATGTCAAGGAGCATTCTATGTTTTCCTCTAAGAATTTTATAGTGTCCAGCCTTACATTTAGGTCTTTCATCTATTTTGAGTTTATTTTTGTGTATGGTGTTAGGGAGTGTTGTAGTTTCATTCTTTTACATGCAGTTGTCCAGTTTTCCCAGCACCATTTATTGAAGGGACTCTTTTTCTTCACTGTATATTCTTGCCTCCTTTGTCATAGATTACGTGACCACAGGAGTAACAGTTTATCTCCAGACTTTCTATCTTGTTCCATCGATCTATATTTCTGTTTTTGTGCCAGTACTGTGTTGTTTTGATTACTGTAGCTTTGCAGTATGTCCGAAGTCAGGAACCCTGATTCCTTCAGCTTCACTTTTCTTTCTCAGGATTGCTTTGCTGGGATTTCCCTGGTGTCCAGTGGTTAAGAATTCACCTGCCAATGCAGGGGACATGGATTCGATCCCTGGTCTGGGAAGATTTCACGTGCCACAGGGCAACAAAGCCCATGTGCCACAACCACTGAGTCTGCCCTCTAGAGCCTGAAAACTGCTGAGCCTGAGTGCCCTAGAGCCATGCTTGTGCCCTAGAGTGTGTGCTCCACAACAAGAGAAGCCATGGCAATAAGAAGCCCATGCACCACAACTAGAGAGTGGCCCTTGCTCACCACAAGTAGAGAAAGCCTGCAAGCAGTGATGAAGACCCAGGGCAGCCAAAAATAAATAAACAAATATTTTAATCAGCTGCTCAAAAATGTATTTATTAATTATAATAAATAGAGATGGCATGCTGACTCTAGAGTGGGCAGGCTTCAGTAGTTATAATGTGTGGACTCAGTGTTTGTGGTTTGCAGGCTCTATAGGGTGTGAACTTCAGTAGTTATGGTTGATAGGCTTTAGAGCACAGGCTCAGTAGTTGTGGTGCACGGGCTTTGCCCCGTGGCATGTGGCAACTTCCCAGACCGGAGATTGAACCCATGCATTGGCAGGCGGATTCCTAACCACTGAACCACTGGGGAGTTCACCCATGAGCTTCTTACAGACACCAGAAAATGTTTCAACTTTGTGTTCCACATTGTTCTGCTGTGTTTTATCCAAATGAACCTTTATGATCCAGCTGCCATTCAGTTTCTTGCAGATTCTCTTGCTTGTAATCTCACTTGGGGAAACCAAATCTTCCAGGATCACATCATGCACAGTTGTCAGACTGCAGCTCCTGGGATGCTTTTGCTTATTTTTTTGTATGGCTTTTGTTTGAGTTGGCTTAGGCAGAATTCTCCTCTGAGCAACAGACGACGTGTTTCCTGCTGAACTTCTCCAAGTCATGCAATAGTCAGACCTGGAATTCTTGGAAATATTTCATTTGAGGAATAAGAACAAAGAATTAAAAGAGCTTTTTGATCAACATTAACTTCAATGGCCTTGGCAGCTGTGATGTTCAACTCCCGCAGCTGGGTTTTCAGGTCTGAGTTCATCTCCAACTCCCAGAGGGTGTAGAAGATTTCAGACTGGAACTTGTCCAGCTTCTCACCATTGGGCTTCATGATCTTTGCCCTGGAAATGAACATGGCTTTGATCTTGCCAATGTGGCTGACACTGTTTTCCCCCAACACTTGGAGGCCTAGGCCTCAGCAGAGCTTGTTAAATCCAGGAGGCAGAGGGGAAGAGGCAGGAATAGCATGAGTGGAGAAACAAAAAGAACCACAGAGAAATGGTAGAAGCCTAGAGAGTCCTAGGAAGCACTCTCGTAATTTCTTAAGTGATAAGAGCACGATGAGTATCTTTTGTTCTAATATCTGGTCTTTGAACTGGATTTTGATACAGAGTTCCTGAAATTCTTATGATTTCCTGGGTGTTAGAAGTATCCTTTGTTCTAATGTGGTGACTCTGGAAGAGCTCCTGGATGGACTAATGATGAAGCTGGTCATCAAAAAGATCAATGCAGGATTAAAACACGGAATTTTTAGTTTAAACCCCTTTTCTTGAGAAGGGAAAGGCCGGAAATAAGGTTCTCTAAAAGTGTCAAATATAAAGTATTTTTTATGAGCAGTAAAGGAGACACATAGGAGAAGACTCATAGGAGGCAGAAACTGACCTTTCCCATTCAGAAGGGTAAGAATTATAGATTTTTCTACTGTAGTGGTGTTCCCTAGATAAGTTGCCACGGCATCACTTGGAAATTTGTTAGGAATACTCATTCTTGGGAACATGATATACTGAGCCAGATATGATGGGTGGGGTTCACAGTCTGCTTTAATTAAACCTTCCACATCATTGGGACCACTGATGAAATTTGAAAAATACTGCCCTGACAATTTCCCTGTAGACCCATGATAGGATTTCTTCATGGTAAGACCAGCCACTTTCTTTAGAAGGTAGAGCTCAGAGGTTATCTTTTTTTTTTAAATATAAATTTATTTATTTTAATTGGAGGTTAATTACTTTACACTATTATATTGGTTTTGCCATACATCAACATGAATCCGCCACAGGTATACACGTGTTCCCCATCCTGAACCCCGCTCCCTCAGAGGTTATTCTTGAGTGAAGGCTGACAGACACATGCTTTGCCTGAGTAGAGTAGAGGGCAAGAGAAGAACCTGGCCAGTTCTTCTATTTCTCATGCAGCTGTTTCATGAACGGCTGATGATTGCCCATGGCTTCCTCCTGCTGACTTAGTTGAACTAGACAAATCATAACACTCCACTTCTGGCTCTCAGGTGACCCATCCATGATTAGATTCACTCTCAGATCCTTCAAATTCTAGATGAGGCAAGAAGAGAAACACACTGAGATGGGGGCATACTGGGTTTATTTGATATTAGCAGAGCCATCAGGAAGGGCACTGAGAGAGTGAGATGGGAAAGGCCATGTTGTGCAGGCTTATGTAGCCCAAGGCAGGTGGGGGAACTTTTGGAATTCAGCTCAGTTCAGTTCAGTCACTCAGTCATGTCCAACTCTTTGCGATTCCATGGACTGCAGCACGTTAGGCTTCCCTGTCCATCACCAACTCCTGGATTTTACTCAAACTCATGTCTATTGAGTTAGTGATGCCATCCAACCATCTCATCCTCTGTTGTCCCCTTCTCCTTCTGCCTTCAATCTTTCCAAGCATCAGGGTCTTTTCAAATGAGTCAGCTCTTCGCATCAGGTGGCCAAAGTATTGGAGTTTCAGCATCAGTCCTTCCAAGGAATATTCAGGAATGACTTCCTTTAGGACTGACTGGTTGGATCCCTTTGCAATCCAAGGGACTCTCAAGATTCTTCTCCAATACCACAGTTCAAAAGCATCAATTCTTCCGTGTTCAGCAGGCAGAGTCCTAAGCAAATCCACAGTTTCGTTAACATAGATTAAGAAAAACATTTCCATGAGAAAAACACATTGGTTAACTCAAGGCAGAACCAGGTGTCTCTTTTAATTTTTTGTAGAGAAGGAAAAAATGTCTGCCACTTGCAGTTAATTTCCTCCTGCCGCTTGGGGACTTCTTGCCTTCTTACCTGTTAGCCTCTCATAACCATTGATTTACATGGGGTTGTCCAACTTTCCCAACACCACTTGCTGAATAGATGTCTTTTTCCCATTATATATTCTTATCTCCTTTGTTGAAGATTTTTTAAAAGATTTATTTTATTTTTAGCTGTACTGGCTCTGTTGTGCAAGGACCTTCTCTAGTTGTAGCAAGCAGGGTCTACTCCCTGGTTGTGGTGTGCAGACTTCTCATTGTGGTGGTCTCTCTTATTGTGGAGCTCAGGTCTAGGCACACAGGCTGCGGTATTGTGGCTCCTGGGCTGTAAAGCATAGACTCAGTAGTTGTGGTGCACAGGCTTAGTTGCTCCACAACATATGGAGACCAGGGCTCAAACCACTGTCCCCTGAATTTCAGGGTGGATTCTTAACCACTGGACTATTGGGGAAGCCCCTGTTGAAGATTAACTGACCATTGGCGTATGGGTTTATTTCTGGGTTCTCTGTTCTGTCCCATTGATCTATAGGTTTGTTTTTGTGCCATGTTGTTTTGACTACTGTAGCTTTGTAGTATTGTCTGAAGTCTGGAAGGGTCATGTCTCCTGCTTTGTTCTTTTTCCTCAGGATTGCTTTGCCAATTCTGGGTCTTTCTGGGTTCCATAAAAATTTTAGGATTTTTTTGTTTCAGTTTTGTGATAAATGTCATGAATAATTTGATAGGGATTGTGTTAAATCTGCAGATTGCTTTGGGTAACATGACCATTTTAATTTAATTCTTCTAACCCAAGAGCATTCCCATTTAATTTAGGCCAATTCCAAAAGCTGAAATCAAGATTGCTGGGAGAAATATCAATAACCTCAGATATGCAGATGACACCACCCTTATGGCAGAAAGTGAAGAAGAACTAAAGAGCCTCTTGATGAAAGCGAAAGAGGAGAGTGAAAAAGTTGGCTTCAAACTCAACATCCAGAAAACTAAGATCATGGCATCTGGTCCCATCACTTCATGGGAAATAGATGGAGAAACAGTGGAAACAGTGTTAGACTTTATTTTGGGGGGCTCCAAAATCACTGCAGATGGTGATTGCAGCCACAAAATTAAAAGATGCTTGTTCCTTGGAAGGAAAGTTATGACCAACCTAGACAGCATATTAAAAAGCAGAGATATTACTTTACCAACAAAGGTTGTCTAGTCAAAGCTATGGTTTTTCCAGTAGTCATGTATGGATGTGAGTTGGACTACAAAGAAAGCTGAGTGCCGAAGAATTGATGCTTTTGAACTGTGGTGTTGGAAAAGACTCTTGAGAGTCCCTTGGAGTGCAAGGAGATGCAACCAGTCCATCCTAAAGGATATCAGTCCTGAATATTCTTTGGAAGGATTGATGCTGAAGCTGAAACTCCAATACTTTGGCCACCTAATGCGAAGAGCTGACTCATTTGAAAAGACCCTGATGCTGGGAAAGATCGAAGGCAGGAGGAGAAGGGGATGACAGAGGATGAGATGGTTGGATGGCATCACCGACTAAATGGACATGAGTCTGAGTAAACTCCAGGAGCTGGTGATAGACAAGGAGGCCTGGCATGCTGCAGTCCATGGGGTCGCAAAGACTGAGCAACTGAACTGAACTGAAGTTTGTCTGACAGAGACCTTGTGACACAGTGTTGAAGCCGACCTGATCAGTTCTTTATTGGGAAGGGGATGCAGTCCGTAATCCAACAGATGTGTGATTCCAGACAGATCTCAAGCTCAAGTCCTAGCTGGCCTGCTGTGAGTTCATAGCTGCCCCTAAAAACGCCACGGGTATGGCAATTATGCCAGCGCCAGTAGACCTGGATGATGTGGACAGCATGGAGCAAACGGCAGTAACGAACCTGGATGCGTCACATGCGAACCCAGGACTGTAGCTTGATCACTGCCCATTTTTCCTGAGTATAATTCTCCAGCACAATCGCTTCTTCTCCAATAGCCCTTCCAGCCTCTGTCTCCACCAGTACTGAATGATACATGCTCTGAGTGCTGCATGCAGTAGTGTCCTGAGCACCAGGGTGCCCCGCCATCAGGCCTGAATCTTTATAGTTTTCTGTTCTTCACCTTCCTTTTTTGGGAGGGCCTGCAAGGAAATAGAAGGGACACTCAGAAAATGTTCCCCATCCACCTCAGCTCTGGCATGAGCCAGGAAGGGGTCCTGATACTTCGTCAACAATAATCAATTCCTCAGTAGTTCTTGAGCACTGGGCAGGCCACTGGCTGGAGCCAGAAGACCAGACAAGTTCCCCATCTCTGCCACTCTTGATTAACAGACATATCACAGCTGAACTTGAGGTCTCACGGTTCTCATATGTTGCTTGGGGGCACACCTGCCCTAGCTGTCACCTGGTTCCTTGGGCTTGTTTGGCCAGTCTAGAACAAGAACACCATAATCTATGGGTCAATGGGTTATTCTGTTGCACCTGGGCCTGAAACCTATCTGGGAAGCATATCACTTCCCTTCAGACTGCATCCACAGGCTGGAGAAGGGGAATCCTTTGCTCTCCTTTCATGCCTGACACCAGCTCCAATGCACAACCTGCTGGCTTCTCTGTCAAATCTCAGGATTAGATGTTTGCCTGTCCTGCACAGCTTGGAGCCCTGCTCATTTATTCCTCACTTTCACTTCTTTTGGTTCTCACATCTTGAACTTCAGTTAACACATATATATGCACGCATGTAAACACACACACACTCCCACACAATTCTAGACTTGGGTTTCCCTATAGTTGACTATGTATCCCCCAAACACAGCCCTCACTACCCCACACCCCAACTTGGCATAGCCTGGGGTTCCCACTTTGCAGGGTTTCTTCTCCCTGTAATCCACGTCTCCAGGTCTCAGTCACCCACCTTTTCAGACCTAGAGGGAACCAGGACAAAATAACAACCAAGGATGGGTCAATTTTTATTCATTCCAACTCTGGACAGGACAACCACTCATCTTGGTTGGACTGGACACTCTCAGTTTATGACTGTTGTTCCTGAACAATAATCCTTAGCACTATCTTTCACTCACAAATAGACTTTGCTTTGGGTGACAAATTCCCTGCTCATCCCATGCTATGGGCCACAGAGAAGACAACTGTCACTCCTGGGTGACTTTAGACACGTTGCAGGTTGGGGTCGCCCTCAACTTTGAGGGCCTCTGTTGACTTACTTTTGGTTTAGAGGGTGAAGTTTTTGGTTTGGAGGGTGGAGGTTTTTCTATCTTTTCCTTTTCTACTTTCATGTTCATCAATGCAGTTTTATCAACATTTTCCTGTAATCGGAGTTAAAAGGGGAAAGATAAGGGTAGGTTGTTCTCTGTAAATTCTATGCTGAGTCCACCACATGTTCCACCTCCTGCCTTGCCCAGAGACCCGAGATATAGGACTTGAATCCTTAACAACTGTGGAAACTCACCTTCCCCTGCCTGCAACTTTGGGTAGACTTGACTCTCTCTCTTATACAACATTGAATGCCCATGACTTGGGAATATTGGTTCAAGTCCCTCAGGTCTGCGATCCCTGACTTGCCCATAGTTGGAAGGCAGATGGTTCTATCAATGTCAGATCTGTACTTTCCCGAGGTCCATACAAGTTGTATGTAGCAGTTGTTCATTTCTATTGCTGTGTAGTATACCATTGTATGAATGTCTTATGAGTTATTTAGTCATTCACCCATTCTGGTTGTTTCCAAGTTTTTAGCTATTATCTAACTACAGAATTTTGAAGCTTTTGTTTGGACATATGTTTTCAGTTTTCTTGGGTATATATCTAGGTGCTGGGTTTTTCATAACTCCATAATTAACTTTCTGAGAGACTACCAAACTGTTTTCCACAGCAGTTACTCCGTTTTATATTTCCATGAGCAATGTGTGAGAGATCTAGGTTTTCTAATCTTCATTCACCTCTTATATTGCAGATACTGTTGTATTGCAGAGATGGAGCCAACAGCACTTCATGATGGACTGATGTGGAAGGGAATGGATGAAGGAAAGTAAAAGTGAATATTCAGAGAGGATTCCTCTGAATCAAGCAGACTGGGTGAACGGTCAAGGGAGGTATTCTTTTTTTTTTTTGGCAGCACCGTGTGGTATGTGGCATCTTAGTTCCCTAACCAGGGATTGAACTTGTGCCCCCCTGCGGTGGAAGTGCAGATTCTTAGCCACTGGACCACCAGGGAAGTCCCTAATTTTGGTCATTTTTGCCAGCAGTCTCTCTCACTGAGCATTTTTCATGAGTATTGTTTCTATGGAGTCGGGGGTAAGGAAAGACCAATTGGAGTGAGTTTAGGAGTGAATGGGAACAATAGAAGGGGAGGCAGTGACAACATATTTTGCTTTGAGGAGATGTAAAACCTGGAATATGAGATAGTCAAGCATAGACTTTTTAATTATGGGGGATAGTTTGTAGGCTGATGGGCATGACTTGGTGAAAAAGTGGAAACTGGTTCAGAGAAATGAAATTACAGGATGACATCATTGTGAAGGTAAGAGGTGACAGTGAATAAAAGTTAAAAAAAAAAAGAGTACAGGAAGAACAAAGTGGAGGGGGTAGCCTCAGATAGGGTGAAGACAGTTCATTGCAACTCAAGGAAGGCAAAAAGTGCGGTGCAAATGACGCTGAGACAGAGGATGAGACAATAGCAATATGGGTTCTCGTCTGCTGCTGTTTCCTCCCTTAAGCGTGGTAATATCATCATTTGAGGTTAAGAAGAAAAGAGGGAGAACCGACCATTTGAAGAGACAGGAAACAATGTAAAATCTTCAGGTCAGGAAGCAAGATTATAACCTATTTACAAAACCAAAATAGTCACAGATGTAGGAAACAAACATGGTTACCAAAGGGTAACGGGGGGAGGGATAAATTAGACCAGGATTGACATATACACATTAGTACATATAAAACAGATGAACCTATTGTATAGCACAGAGAACTCTGTTCAATATTCTATAATGACCTATATATGAAAAGAATCTAAAGAGTGGATATATGTATACGTATAACTGATTCACCTCGCTGTACAGCAGAAACTATTACATTGTAAATCAAGTATGATCCATCAGAGGGCAGACAGAATGAAAACCATAATCATAGAAAACTAACCAAACTGATCACACGGATCACAGCCTTTTATACTCAAAGAAACTACGAGCCACGCTGTGCAGGGTCAAAGCTGGTGGAGGCTGACGGAATCCCAGATGAGCTAAATCCTCAAAGATGATGCTGTGAAAGTGCCGCACTCAATATGCCAGCAAATTTGGAAAACTCAGCGGTGGCCATAGGACTGGAAAAGGTCGAGTTTTCATTCCAATCCCAAAGAAGGTCAATGCCAAAGAATGTTCAGACTACCTCACAGTTGCACTCATTTCACATGCTAGCAAGGTCATGCTCAAAATCCTCCAAGCTAGGCTTCAACAGTACGTGAACTGTGAACTTCCAGGTGTACAAGCTGGATTTAGAAAAAGCAGAGGAACCAGAGATCAAATTGCCAACATCCACTGAATTATCAAAAAAGCAAGAGAATTCTAAAAGAACACCTACTTCTGCTTCACCAACTATGCTAAAGCCTTCAACTGTGTGGATCACAATAAACTGTGGAAAATTCTGAGAGAGATGGGAATACCAGACCACCTGACCTGCCTCTTGAGAAACCTGTATGCAGGTCAAGAAGCAACAGTTAGAACTGGACATGGAACAACAGACTGGTTCCAAATAGGAAAAGGAGTACGTCAAGGCTGTATATTGTCACCCTGCTTATTTAACTTATATGCAGAGTACATCATGAGAAACGCTGGGCTGGAGGAAGCACAAGCTGGAATCAAGATTGCTCAGAGAAATATCAATAACCTCAGATATGCAGATGACACCACCCTTATGGCAGAAAGTGAAGAGGAACNTTTTCATTTGCCCTGCATTTGGAAGTGCAACAAGCTGAAGAGCAGCATATGCAGAATGTACAATACTCTATCTGCTAAGTTGCTTCAGTCGTGACCGACTCTGTGCGACCCCATGGACGGCAGCCCACCAGGCTCCCCCGTCCCTGGGATTCTCCAGGCAAGAACACTGGAGTGGGTTGCCATTTCCTTCTCCAATGCATGAGAGTGAAAAGTGAAGGTGAACTCGGTGAGTCGTGTCCGACTCTAAGCGATCCCATGGACTACAGCCCACCAGGCTCCTCCGTCCATGGGATTTTCCAGGCAAGAGTACTGGAGTGGGGTGCCATTGCCTTCTCCATATATGCTTTTCCATTTTCATCAAAATTTGATTGTTTTACAAAATAATTGGCCTATGATGGATTGAACATTTTAAAAAATGGCCCTTCCCCATAGACAGCCTCAGAAACAATGGTCTTTAGGGCAATCACAGGAGTGAATGACTAAGCTAGGGTAGAAGTCAAAATCACAGGAGGTGAGAGGCAAGAAGCATGGGGGCATCATCCAGTCAATGTGGAAGTCACTAAGAATGGTGTCATACATAGACTGGAGGTGTTTGATACCAGTGGGGGCCTTATTTGTGTTTAGCACCCTTGAGAAGCTTGCAATGATGGGGGAGGGTAGAGGCAGTACTGAGGTTCCTTAAGATCATGGTATCTGCTATTTCCCAAAGAAAATAGCATCCAGATACAACAAAGACCCCATAATGTGCTGCAACTAAGACCCAACACAGCCAAATAAATTAATTTTAAAGAAGAAAATCGAATCTAAATTAGCATGAAGCTTGCAAAAACCTTATGTCCAGTCATCACTCAGGCCAGTCTCCTGTGGTTTCTCTGGGCTGCTCTGTTCCCAGGAGAGCCAGCCAAGTGGCTGACTTCTCTCTGAGGCTTGCTAAACACAAAGCCAATGGGTGCAATCCTCGCTGGGTCCTAGTGGCAGGCTGAGAGTGTGGAGCATGTCTTCACTCTCATATGAGGAGGTAACCAGAGTCTTCAGAAATACGAAGCCCAGTGCCTCCCAGTTGCGAGTTTATTAGATAAGACTGATGATGGAGATGTGGAATGGGACACCTGGCTCTGCATATGTGAGGTCACCCTCAGGCAGCAGTTTCTGATTTGGATAGAGTGGCACATGGCTACTGTGGGCCCAAACAGGGGCCACAGGCACTGAGGGGTGGGAGTGGGGGTAGGAGGGAGAGATACCTATATTGAAGTATTCCCTGAATAGAAGAGGTCAGGGCCTGAATCTTTGGGGTCCCCATCCTGAGAGAGTCACTGAAACACACAAAACCTGGTCAGACATTTATTGGGGTGGTGGAGCCAGTTCTCCACCCTATAGTATTCTCTTAGATTGATAGGATTTCAATATGGAACTCTGGCTGGTTGAATGCACCCCCGTATTGTGCCTGTGAAACATCACTGGTCTGAAAGGTGAGGCAGCTCTTTGGCGCTTGTAGTATGCATACAGCATTGCACACTTGGCAGTAACGTTGATGGCACTGCCACATGCGAACCCAGGCCTGGAGCCTGACTGCCGCCTGCTCCTGGATTACATAGATCTTCAGTGAGTTCTGCCGTCGCTTATACAGCTGCCTCCACAGGACTGTTCTCCACCAGCACTGAATCATCCAGGCTCTGAGGGCGGCTGCCAGCAGGGTCCTACGCACCAGGGTTCCACGCCACCAGGCCTGGATCTTCCCAGCCGCCTTCTTCCTTGCTATCTGGCGTTGTTTTGCAAGAAGCAACTAACCAAGCAAAGCAGAAGACTCCCAGTGAATATGTCACCATCAACCACAGCTGTGGTGTCTACCACAAAGGATCTCTGATTGTCTCTCTGAACAATCAGCCTTTTCCCTGGTGGTTCTCAGGGCCCAGGAACCTTGGGTGGGGTTCTGGCTCTACCTCTGTCTTGTCTATGCCCACAAACACGTCCACTTACCCTCTGAGTCAGTGTCTTTGTCTGTATAAAATGAGGATATGCTTGCCCTGTGGTCTTCACAGGTTCATGGAATCAGTGGAAACACTTTCTGATCCAGAAGACCAGACATGGATGTGAGGAATCAAAGGGTCCTCATGAGGATTAAACTCTTGAGTTTGTAGCTTGCATCTCAGCCCAGATTCCAGCCTGTGATGCTACCTCCGTTACAGCCCCCTTGTAGCTTCCTCCACTTCATTTCTTTTGACTTCCACTACTCTTTCCTGGGGGCTCAGATGGCAAAGAATCTGCCTGAAATGCGGGAGACTGGCTTGGATCCCTGTGTCGGGAAGATCCCCTGGAGAATGGAATGGCAACCCACTCCAGTATTCGTACCTGGAGAATTCCATAGACAGAGGAAACTGGAGGGCTACAATCCATGGGGCTGCAAAGAGTCGAACATGACTGAGCAACTAACACTTTCACTATCTCTCAATCACTCTCATATCCTTCTAGGCCCAGGATGCCCTTTCTCCAGCTCTCCAGTTTTCACTGTGCTGTGTCTCACCCTCCACATGGCCTGTGAGTATCCTGATTCCTTGCTTCTCTACTGTCTCTCTCCCTCCCTCACCCAGAATATGGAGGGAATATACTAGGACAGGAAGGCGCCACTGAGCTGATTTCTGTGAGACTAGAGATGAAGCCTTTACTTCCAGGGACCCTGGGGTCAGAAGGCCAATGGTCTGAGGTTCCCACATGCTCCTGGGCCCCACCTACCTTCCTTTTCCTCTCTTTCTCTAGATCGTCATTATCTGGTTCAGGCTTCTGCAATCAGAATGTAGGGAGAAAACATGAGTGAGGACCAGTCTCTGTGCAAAGTCCCCAAAGCCCCACCTTCCTGTTCGTTTCCAGGGTCCTTGAAGTCATCTATCTAGTGCTTCCTTCAGCCATGGGGCGACTCCCCACCCTTGGGGAAGGGAGTGTCTAAGTCTTACAGAGCATCTACTGCCCATGGTTTTGGGGCAGTGGTTCAGGTGTTCATATTCCTCTCTGGTCGCTGCTCCATTGGTCTTGGCAGAGGCAGTAAGGATGGTAGATGAGGATTTAGCCATGATGTCACAAGGGCAACTATGACCCAAGGACCATGTTGCCTTCTCCAGGCTGAAACTTGTTGGATAAAGTGGAAACACCTGCATTTCCCTCCTACTAGGGATGCACCAGGGTCTTTGGTAGAACCACATCCTCTGAGAGTGTGTCTTGTCCCAAGAATGATCTCTGGTTTGGTCCACCCACAAGATCATCCTGTCCTCAGCTACTGAGCAGAGCAGCTCCCATAATGCAGAAGAAGGAGCACAGGCTCAGGCTGCTCTCCACACCCTCCCATTTTCTCTGCAATGGTGCCCTTCTTCAGCAGGTGAGAAAGTCCCTCCTCTAATGGGGAAGAGTGTGGGTATGGATGGTGAGCAGAAGGGGCCAAGGAAGGTTTGGGATGGATGCAGCTCAGTCAATGTCTGCTCCCTCTCTCCAGCTGCTGTCTGAAATATAGTGGGCAGGAGGAATTTCCCCAATGATCATTACCTAGGAGACGGGTAATATCTCAGACTCTCCTGTAGTGGCAGTGGTCATTTAAGGTTAATTAGGTATTCAGGGTTGCTTCAAAAGCCGTCAGTCTTCTGACTGTCTCCACAGTCACTTCCCAGCCATGTTCACACTCACTCTCTCCAGATCTCAGTTAACAGGCTGACATGGCCTCTTCATTTCAAAGCATTATCTATCAACTTTCCACCAAAGAAAATGATTTAGTTTTTCTGCCCCATTCCAAACAACCCCATTTTTCTCCCCTCATTTTCTCTATGAGGTTATTTGCAAGTTAGGTCTGATCATGACTTAGTATTTACATTATCATGACAAGAGAGTGCTCCTGACAGCCATACCATTAAGTACACTCTTGATTCCCTTTCTCTTCCCATGCAGCTTCATAGAAACGCTTTTTATTACGAAAATGTTTATATATATATATATATAATTTGATAACTGTCTCTATATGTACTCATGACCCAGAATAATCTGTTTTTATCCTCTGAATTAATTTCTAAGTGACCTCCAAGGATTCTCTACAACAGACAATGCTCCAAGGAGCAGCTTCCTATTGTTCAGCAGCTGTGGGAGGTATTCTCCAGGGTTACACACAGGGTGACTACTTGCTGAGTCATAGAACAGGTGACTCCTCCACACCACAAAATCCTGACAAACTGCTCTCCACAGTAGCAGACCCGATCTAACCTCTGTCAATCACTAATTTTTCTTAAACTTAAAGATGCAAAGTGGTGTCGCCTTGCTGTTTTACTTTGCATTTCTCTGACTAGAGACTTGTGCGAGACCGTCTGTGAGACTTCTGTGAGACACAGTGTGACTCAAGGGTAAGTATCTGGGTTCCAGTCTTGATATAGATTCTTTCTGGATGTGTGAACTTGAGGCAGGAGATAGGTGGGCTCCAGGCTGAGCAGCTGAAGTTTGTCCCCTGTGGACAGATACTCCCAAGATGAAGATAATAGCAGGAACAAGAGAGGAGCTGAGCCCTGCCTAGACAAAAGATAAAGAGACCACATATTTCTCATTCTCAAGGTCAAAGAGATATTTCTGACTACACATGAGCAGAAAGGCTTCTTGGGTGCCAGAAAGGGAGGAGGCACCATCCCATAGTAGATGATGTGAACCTATCCTTGGCCTCTTCACTAGAATCCATCTTGGCTAAGAGATTCACGCACACACATGGGAGGACCCTGAGTTAACCCAAATACAGACTCAGAGCCAGGAAAGGGCAAGATGACTGGCCAGAAGAAACCTGTAAGAAATGCCCCATATAAGTGATTCCAACTACCATGAGGATAGGACTCTTTCTGAGCCTGCCTATGTGATTCAATTCATTTGTACTTTTTTCTTCTAATAAACATTTTACTTGTTTCAATGCTGTGGAAATTTCTTCATGGAAATTCACCTTCTACAAAGCCGACAGGCCAGGGCCTTGTCACTGGACACTAGCTTTTAATACTTACACAAATCTTATTAGTCAGATCATAGAGCAATCCTCTAATTTTTCAGTATTCTCTACATTATCTTCCAACTCTGTCTTTCCTGTGTTACTTTTGAGAAGACTTTTTCCATTTTTTTAAGAGTCAACTTTCAGGCACTCTTTCCTGTTCTCTGAATATTCTTTAAGTGGCACACCATTCTTTTTTTAAAATTAATTAATTTTAACTGGAGGCTAACTACTTTGCAATATTGTGGTGGTTTTTTGCCATACATTGACATGAATCAGCCAGGGGTATACATGTGTCCCACCATCCTGAACCCCCTGCCATCTCCCTCTCCACCCCATCCCTCTGGGTTGTCCCAGAGCACCAGCTTTGTGCTCTGCTTCATGCATCTAACTTGCACTGGTCATCTGTTTTATATACAACAGTATACATGTTTCAATGCCTTTCTCTCATATCGTCCTACTCTTACCTTCTCCCACATGGTCCAAAAGTCTGTTCTTTACATTTGTGTCTCTTCTGCTGTCTTGCATATAGGGTCGTTGTTCCCATCTTTCTAAATTCCATATATATGCATTAATATACTGTATTGGTGTTTCTCTCTCTGGCTTGCTTCACTCTGTATAACAGGCTCCAGTTCCATCCACCTCTGACTCAAATGCATTCTTTTTTTTATAGCTGAGTAATATTCCATTGTGTATATGTACCACAACTTCCTTACCCATTCGTCTGCCAATGGACATCTAGGTTGCTTCCATGTCCTAGCTATTGTAAACAGTGCTGCGATGAACACTAAGGTACATATGTCTCTTTCAATTATGGTTTCCTTGGTGTTATGCCCAGCAGTGGAATTGCTGGGTCGTATGGCAGTTTTATTTCCAGTTTTTTAAGGAATTTCCATACTGTTCTCCATAGTGGCTGTGCTAGTTTGCATTCCCACCAACAGTGTAAGAAGGTGTCCTTTTCTCCACACCCTCTCTAGCATTTATTGTTTGTAGACTTTTTGATGGAAGCCATTCTGACCGATGTGAGATGATACCTCATTGCGGTTTTGAGTTGCATTTCTCTGACAATGAATGATGAGCATCTTTCCATGTGTTTGTTAGTCATCTGTATGTCTTCATTGGAGAAATGTCTGTTTGGTTCTTTGGCCCATTTTTTGACTGGGTAGTTTATTTTTATGGTATTGAGCTGCATGAGCTGCTTGTATATTTTGGAGATTAATTCTTTGTCAGTTGCTTTATTTGCTATTATTTTCTCGCATTCTGAAGGCTGGCACATCATTCTTATTTCACCGATTTATCATCTCTTATCAGTCTATAAAACTATAGTTGTTAGCTTGAGTTTTTATTTAACCTTTTTCTTCTGTTCCCAGTACTGACTCTATTTCTTTTAAGCCTTTTTCCTGTTTGTGTTTTTGTCTTAGTCTTTCATGTGAGCAGCCTTATGAAAATATCAATGATTTATGTTAAGTTGCCTATTTATGTATAACAAGAGAATGCTGCTCAGTGTCCATGGTGGGGCTTAGGACGCCATTCAGTAAGGGCTAATAAGGCAGAGTCAGGTTTCATTTCAAACATCAGTAATCATTTGCTTTATTCTTTGGAGCCTGTGGTAGATTGCATTAGAGGCCTTATATTCACGCCTTTTGCTATGGGACTTTGAAGTTTCTTTGCATAAGGGAATGGAATCTGTCCTCCTGTGTGTTGGGTCTGGCTATGTGACTTGCTGTAGCCAGTAGAATAAAGGCAGCATGACATGAAAATTTGACTTTGGCTTTGAAAAGTTTTGTCCATTAATGTTTGCTATTTCACTTTTTTGCCATTGCCAAGACAGGAAAATGCCTAGGTAGCTTGCTGGTATGAGGAGAAGGATGAGAAATGTGGAGCAGAGCTTCCCCAGTCAAACCACCCCAGTTGAATGCAACCTAGGCCAACATGCTTTACTACTGCATGCAACTGAGGCTTGTGGCAATTTGCTATTCAAGCAACAATAATGGACTGATTCCCCAGAGAAGAATCCCAAACTTTGAGTCAAAGAGTAGGAAATGAAAGTTGACCGCAGGCTTTTAGGTAGCTGAGTTGGCACAGACAGCTTGAGGCTTCACTATTCATCCTACACACTTCCAATCAATCTCTCCATGTTAGTATGGCACTTCACCTCTGCCTTCAGCAATGCGTGAAATCCTTGAGTCTGGATGTTCTTTGCTTTAAATTATCCAGAAAATAAAACTCTCTCCTGCTAGGGCAGAAGAGGGGCTACCACCCAATGATACACATCAAGGAGGGGAATGGCATGAAGGGGAAATTCTACAAATCCTTGAATAAATGTTTAATCCTTACCTTAGACTCTTAACAGCTGGTACCTCAACTTCACAGTATGTTATTATTACAAGTTTATAATGTATTTTATGTGACTGATCATTTTCCCAGTCTCTTTTTCTGTGGTATTTATTTATTCTTCAAAAAGACACTTTTTCCTCAGGTTGGTGATTTCCCCAAAACTTCTAATGAGATTTTTACTGGAACTGAGCTTAATTTACGGATTAACTTAGAGATAATTGACAACTTTACAACTCTAAGTCATCTTATCAATGACTGTTACTTTTCCTGTTTTAGATCTTTTATATCCTTCTGAGCTGTGCACAAAAGCAGCATATGTAAATTCAAGGATATGCCCTTAAAGAGAAGCAGCATGCCTTTCTCCTTCTCTTTCATCTCTACTGGCGAGATTGCAGATCTAATTATTGATCTTGAAGCTGCCATTTTGGATCATGAAGTGACCTGGGGATGAGAGGCCATATATAGCACAGTCACATGTAAGGGGAAAAGATTTCTTACCCTGTGGGTACTGTACCAGGCTTGGAACACCTGTTCGTAAACTTAAGCCTCTTTTTGTTTAAACCACTGTTACTTTAGTTCTGCTTTCATCTACAGCCACAACGTAGTTAAACTCTACCCCAGTGATATGGATAATGGAGTTTCCTAAAAGAGTAGTCACAGCATCACCTGGAAACTTGTTAGAAACACTCATCTTGGGAACATGATATGATGAATCATAAATGACGGGTTGGGCCCAACAATTTGCTTTAATGAGACCCTCCGTGTCATTGGGACTATTGGTAAAGTTTGGAAAACGTTGCCCTATTTCCTGTAGATCCAGCATACATAATAGGACCTCTTCATGGTAAGACTGCCCACTTTCTTTAGGAGATAGAGCTCAGAGGTTATTCTTGAGTGAAGGCTGACATACACATGCTTTGCCTAACTGGAGTAGAGGGCAAGAGAAGGACCTGACCAGTTCATCCATTCCTCATCTATTCCTCTATTCCTCAGTTGTTTCAGGAATGGATGATGATTGCCTATGGCTTTGTTCTGCTGACCAGTTGAACTAGGCAAAGGATAAAATTCCACATCTGGCTCTCAGGTGACCAATCCATGATTAGATTCTCACTCAGACCATTCAAATTCTAGATGAAGCAACAAGAGCAAAGCATTGAGATGGGAGGGTGCTGGGTTTATTTGATATTAACAGAGCCACCAGGGAAGGTACTGAGAGAGTAAGAAGGCCAAGGCCAGGCTGTGTGGGCTTCTGTTCTCCCCAGGTGGGTGGGTGGGGGGAGTGTGGGAATTGGTCTAAATTGAATGGAAATGCTCTTGGATTGACAGAAATAACACTGTTAAAATGGCCATGCTACCCAAAGAAAACCACAGATTTAAGGATTCTTTATGGAACTGAGCCACCAGGGAAGCTCAGATTTAACTTACCCATGTAATTTTTCACAGAACTGGAATATATAATCCTAAAATTCATATGGAACCATAAAAGACTGAGAATAAATCCTGAGGAAAAAGAACAAAGCAGGAAGCATAACCCTGCCAGACCTCAGATAATACTACGAAGCTACAGTAATCCAAACAACATGGTATTGACACAAAAAACAGACTTACGGATCAAGAAAACCAAACAGATAGCCCATGATCAATTAATCAACTAGGGTCAATTAATCTTCAACAAAGGAGGTGAGAATACACAATGGGGAAAAGACAGTCTCTTCAGCAAGTGCTGTTGGGAACTTGTACAGCCCCATGTAAATTAATGAAGTTAGAATACACCTTCTCACCTACACACACAAAAAATCCTACAAATGGCTTAAAGACTTAAATATAAGACAAGACACCATAAAACTCCTAGAATGGAATATAGGTAAAATATTCTCCAACATAAATCATGTCAATGTTTTCTTCAGTCAGTCTCCTAAGGCAACAGAAGTAAAAGTAAAAATAAACAAGAGAGACCTAATCATCTACAAGCTTTTGCACAGCAAAGGAAACCACTGACAAAATGAAAACAGAAAACTATAGACCACTCTATGAAGGAGTTTCCCTGGAGCTGGCTGACTTGGCAGCCCTGCAACCCCATCTCTCCTACTCAGAGCAGCCACTGCTAATTAATCACAGACCCCACCCATCCAGTCCCAGGCTCTTAGAATCCTCCTTCACATGGGACCCCAGATAACCTCAGAGCTGACCTGTGAGATACTCAATATCTGCCATCATTGACTTTGACCCTTCACTGAGACAGGATCTCCTGAAGCTTGTCTGAGAGAGACCTTGTGACACAGTGTTGGAGCCGACCTGATCAGTTCTTTATTGGGAAGGGGATGCAGTCCGTAATCCGACAGATGTGTGATCCCAGAAAGATCTCAAGCTCAAGTCCTAGCTGGCTTGCTGTGAGTTCATAGCTGCCCCTAAAAACACCACGGGTATGGCAATTATGCCAGCGCCAGTAGACCTGGATGATGCGGACAGCATGGAGCAAACGGCAGTAACGAACCCGGACGTGCCACATGCGAACCCAGGACTGTAGCCTGACCACTGCCCATTTTTCCCGAGCATAATACTGCAGCATAGCCCGTCGTTTCTTCTCTAGAAGCTCTGCCAGCTTCTGTTTCCACCAGTGTTGAATAACACATGCTCTGAGTGCTGCATGCAGTAGCGTCCTGCGCACCAGGGTGCCCCGCCACCAGGCCTGGATTTTTATTGCTTGTAGCTCATCCCTTATAACCACCTTTTTGGGTGGTTTTGGCTTTTTTGCCCGGGGCTACAAGGAAAAAGAAAGGACACTCAGAAAATGTTCCCCACTCACCTCAGCCCTGGCATGAGCTAGGAAGGGGTCTTGATACTTCGTCAACAATGGTCAATTCCCCAGCAGTTCCTGAGCACTGGGCAGGCCATTGGCTGGAGCCAGACCAGACAGGTACCCTGTCTCCACCACTCTTGATTAACAGACACATAACAGCTGAACATGGAGTCTCACAGTCCTCATATGTTGCTTGGGGGCACACCTGCCCTAGCTGTCACCTGGTTCCTTGGGCTTGTTTGGCCAGTCTAGAACAAGAACACCACCATCTATGGGTAAATAGGTTATTCTGTTCCACCCTGGGCCTGATACCTACCTGGGAAGCATATCACTTCCCTTCAGACTGCATCCACAGGCTGGAGAAGGGGCATCCTTTGCTCTCCTTTCATGCCTGACACCAGCTCCAATGCACAACCTGCTGGCTTCTCTGTCAAATCACGGGATCAGATGTTTGCCTGTCCCACACAGTTTGGAGCCCTGCTCATTTATTCTTCACTTTCACTTCTTTTGGTTCTCACATCTTGAACTTCAGTTAACTCATATATATGCACGAATGTAAACACACACGCACTCCCACACAATTCTAGACTTGGGTTTCTAACACCCAGTTGTGGATGTGACTGGTGATAGAAGTAAAGTCTGATGCTGTAAAGGACAATATTGCATAGGAATCTGGAATGTTAGGTCCATGAATCAAGGAAAATTGGAAGTGGTCAAACAGGAGATGGCAAGAGTGAACACTGATCGACGTTATAGGAATCAGTGAACTAAAATGGACTGAAATGTGTGAATTTAATTCAGATGACCATTATATCTATTGTGGGCAAGAATCCCTTAGAAGAAATGGAGTAGCCTTTACAGTCAACAAAAGAGTCCAAAAATGCAGTACTTGGGTGCAATCTCAAAAATGATAGAATGATCTCTCTTCATTTCCAAGGCAAACCATTCAATATCACAGTAATCCAAGTCTATGCCTCAACCATTAATGCCGATGAAGCTGAAGTTGAACGGTTCTATGATGACCTACAGGACCTTCTAGAACTAACACCCAAAAAAGATGTCCTTTTCATCATAGGGGACTGGAATGCAAAAGTAGGAAGTCACGAGATATCTGGAGTAAAAGGCAACTTTGGAGCATAAAATGAAGCAGGGCAAAGGCTAACAGAATTTTGCCAAGAAAAAGCACTGGTCATAGCAAACACCCTCTTCCAACAGCACATGAGAAGACTCTACACATGAATATCACCAGATGGTCAATACAGAAATCAGACTGAGAAGTGAAAGGCAAAGGAGAAACGGAAAGAGATATCTGTATTAATTCAGAGTTCCAAAGAATAGCAAGGAGAGATAAGAAAGCCTTCCTCAGGGATCAATGCAAAGAAATAGAGGAAAACAACAGAATGTGAAAGACTAGAGAGCTCTTCAAGAAAATTAGAGATACCAAGGGAACATTTCATGCAAAGATTGGCTCAATAAAGGACAGAAATGGTAGGGACCTAACAGAAGCAAAAAATACTAAGAGGTGACAAGAACACACAGAAGACCTATACAAAAAAGATCTTCATGACCCAGATAACCACGATGGTGTGATCACTCACCTACAGCCAGACATCCTGGAATCCAAAGTCAGGAGGTCCTTAGGAAGCATCACTATGAACAAAGCTAGTGGAGGTGATAGAATATCAGCTGAGCTATTTCAAGTCCTAAAAGATGATGCTATGAAAGTGCTGCACTCAATATGCCAGCAAATTTGGAAAACTCAGCAGTGGCCACAGGACTGGAAATGGTCAGTTTTCATTCTAATCCCAAAGAAGGGCAATGCCAAAGAACGTTCAACTATGCCACAATTGCACTCATCTCACACGCTAGCAAAGTAATGCTCAAAATTCTCCAAGCCAGGTTTCAACAGTTACGTGAACCAAGAACTTTCAGATGGTTCAAGCTGCATTTAGAAAAGGCAGGGGAACCAGAGATCAAATTGCCAACATCTGTTTGATCATAGAAAAAGCAAAAGAATCCCAGAAAAACAACTACTTCTGCTTTATTGACTATGCCAAAGCCTTTGTGGATCATAACAAACTGTGGAACATTCTTAAAGAGATGGGAATACCAGACCACCTTGCTTGCCTCCTGAGAAATTTTTATGCAGGTCAAGAAGCAACCGCTAGAACCAGACACAAACAACAGACTGGTTCCAAATTGGGAAATGAATACATGAAGGCTGTATATTGTCACCCTGCTATTTAACTTCCATGAAGAGTACATCATGAGAAATGCTGGGCTGGATAAAGCATAAGCTGGAATCAAGATTGCCAGGAAAATATCAATAACCTCAGATATGCAGATGACACCACCCTTATGACAGAAAGCAAAGAGGAACTGAAGAGCCTCTGATGAAAGTGAAAGAGGAGAGCGAAAAAGCTGACTTAAAACTCAACCTTCAGAAAACTAAGATCATGGCATCTAGTCCCATCACTTCATGGGAAATAGATGGGGAAACAGTGGAAACAGAGACAGACTTAATTCTCTTGGGCTCCAAAATCACTGCAGATGGTGACTGCAGCCATGAAATTAGAAGACGCTTGCTCCAAAGAAAAGCTATGACTGATATAGACAGCATATTAAAAAGCAGACATTACCTTGCTGACAAAGGTCCTTCTAGTCAAAGCTATGCTTTTTCCAATAGTCACGTATGGACGTAAGAATGAAAGTGAAAGTTCCTCAGTCGTGTCCGACTCTTTGTGACCCCATGGACTATTCAATCCATGGAATTCTCCAGGCCAGAATACTGGAATGGGTAGCCTTTCCCTTCTCCAGGGGATCTTCCCAACCTAGGAATCTAATCCAGGTTTCCCACATCACAGGCAGATTCTTTACCATCTGTGCTACAAGGGTGACAAATTCCCTGATCACCCCATGCTGTGGGCCACAGAGAAAGACAACTGTCACCCCTGGGTGACTTTAGTTAGATACATTGCAGGTTTGAGTCCCCTTCAACTTTGAGAACCTCTACTGGCCTACCTGTGATTCAGGTTTTTTGTCCTTTTCCTTTCTCACTTCATGTCGTAATGTGGTTTCATCAACATCTTCTACTATAATTTGACAAACGTGGCCGTCCTTCTGTAATCAGAGTTTAGAGGGGAAAGATAAGAGTAGGTTGCTCTCTGTAAATTCAGTTCTGAGCCTACCACATGCTCAACCTCTTGCCTTGCCCAGAGACCCTACATGTAGGACTTGTATCCTTAAAAACTGTGAAATCCACCTTTCCCTGCCTGCATCTTCGGGTAGACTGGCACTCTCTCTTACACAAAATTGAATGCCCATGACTTGGAAATAGATGGTTCAAATCTCTCAGGTCTGCGATCCCTTAAATTTCCCATAGTTAGGAGTTAGATGGTTCCATTGCTCTCAGGTCTGTACTCTTCCAGCCACATCTCAGGCTGGAAGAAGGGAAGCCAGGAATGATGTCATAAGGGCACCTATGACTCAGGCATCAAAATGGTTCCCAACCATTGAGCCCTTTTTGTGAAAACATGTAAGTTCTGTCCATTCTTAATGCTATAAATGGCCAAAATGGCAGAATACTGAAAATATTGGCCCACTGGCACACAAAGCTGTACAAAGTTCATCATTTCATGCCCATTGATAAAAACATACATTTGAGACAATTTAAATATTCATTAACAGGGAATTCAATTGCATGGATTTCAGTTCAATCAAACAATGGAAGCAAATAATATACAGAAAGAATGAGTTTGGAGCAAAATCTTAAGTGTTTTACAAAAGATGTACTATGACTAAGAAGCATATGAAATGATGACCAGTATCATTATTCATGATGGAAATAAATTTAGAACCACAATGAGATATTTTTTAGACACTCTAGAGAATGGCTAAAGTAAAAGACTGCTGCTGCTGCTGCTGAGTCGCTTCAGTCGTGTCCGACCCTGTGCGACCCCATAGATGGCAGCCCACCAGGCTCCCCCGGCCCTGGGATTCTCCAGGCAAGAACACTGGAGTGGGTTGCCATTTCCTTCTCCAGTGCATGAAAGTGAAAAGTGAAAGTGAAGTTGCTCAGTCGTGTCCGAAAGTGAAAGATAGTTACAATCAAATATTGATGAGAATGTACAGTAGTTGAATCTCTTATATACTGTTGGTGGTTATGTATAAAACAGTATAAATACTATGGAAAATGGTTTGGTAGTTTATAATATATTTAAACATATCTCCACTCCATAACTCAGCAATTCCACTCCCAGATATTTACACAAGAAAAATGAAAACATGTTTTCTACAAAAGATTTGTGCAAGAATGTTCATAGCAAGTTTATTCAAATAGGTCAAAATTGGAAACAATTGAAATGTTTACCAAAACTGACTAGAGAAAGCAACTTTAGTATATTTATATAATGAAATACTATCATTGAAACACACAATAACATAGGTGAATCTAAAAAACATGCTACATGAAAGAAGCCAGACAAACTATTTACAGGATGATTCATTTATTCAAAATTTTAAAATAACAAAACTTAAACTATAGGTGAAATGATTCCAAATAAAGATTATACCTAGAGTAGAGTTATAAAATGTATTGCTTGCAAACACACACACACAAAAAAAAAAAAAGAAAAAAAAAAGAAAAATGTGCTCTGTCTTATTCTCAGTGGTACTTACTGGGGAATACAGAATTGTGAAAACTTACCCAAATCATCTATTAAGAAGTGCTTAAGGGGAAAGATCAAGATGGTGGAAGAGTAGGATGTGGAGTTCGCCTTCTCCCCACAGATACATCAAAAATACATACACATGTGGGACAACTCTTATAGAACATCTACTAAACACTGACAGAAGACCTCAGACCTCCAAAAGGGCAAGAAGATCTCAACATAACTGGACTGGACAAAAGGAAAAAGAAGAAAAGAGAAAGGAATCTAGACAGGATCTGTACCCTTGGGGAGTGGGTTGTGAAAGCAGAAAGATTTTCAAACCCTGGTAAGTCGCCCTCACTAGCAGGGGGATCAGCCATGACAGAGGAGCTTTGGAGATCAGGGGAGAGGGTGGCAACAGGTTTGCAGAGAGCAAAGCAGAGAGAAACTCACACAGACCATCAGTGCCGACAGGGGGTGTGCAGGTACATAGCTCACATGCATGCTTCCAGGAAGGTGGGGCAGTGGTTGGCTCCTGGTCTCAGGTCACTTGGCAGAGGTGGCTGACCACTCCTACCACAGGGGATAATGCAGCACACACTGAGGAGAGACAATAAGCATCTAAACCAAAACTAGCCCTCTGCCAAAAAAAAAATTAAATTCAAACAAGCTATGCAGGGACACTCTTGCATATAAACAGCCCTCCAAGAGTACAGTAGAGGTTTTTGAGGTTTTGATATAGGAATATATATATGTACAAGGTTGTTCTAAATTGCTGGTCTCTTCCTTGCCTAGAGGAGTTCCTTTAGCATTTGTTGAAAAGCTGGTTTGGTAGTACTGAATTCTCTTAGCTTTTCCTTGTCTCTAAAGCTTTTGATTTCTCTGTCAGATCTGAATGAAGCCTTGCTTGGTAGAGTATTCTTGGTAGAGTTCTTCCCTTTCATTACTCTAAATATATTATGCCACTCTCTTCTGGCTTGCAGAGTTTCTGCTGAGAAGTCAGCTGATAACTGTACAGAAGTTCCTTTGCATGTTATTTGTTGTTTTTTCCCATGTTCCTTCAAAATTTTTTTCCAATGTCTTTTAATTCCCACATTAGGGAAGTTTTCAGCTATTATCTCTTCAAATATTTTCTCAGGTCCTTTCTCTCTCTCTCTTTCCTCCTTCTAGGACCCCTATAATGCAAATGGTGTGTTTATTGTTTTCCCTGAGGTCTCTTAGGCTGTCTTCATTGTTTTTTAAAAATAATTTATTTAATTTTGGCTGGGCTGAGTTTTTATTGCTTTGGTGGGGGGCGCTTCTCTCTGGTTGTGGAGAGTGGGGACTACTCTCTAGTTGCAGTGTGAGGGCTTCTCAGTGTGGTGGCTTCTCTTGCTGCAGAGCATGGGCTTGAGGGCACGTGGGCTCATAGTTGTGGCCTCCTGGTTTTAGAGCACAGGCTCAATAGTTGTAGCACATGGGCTTAGCTGCTCTGCAGCAAGTGGGATGTTCCACCAGGGATCAGACCCATGTCTCCTGCAACGGCAAGCAGATTCTTTACCATTGAGCCACTAGGGAAGCCCCTAGAGGTCTCTTAAAGTATCCTCATTTTTTAAAATTCTTTTTTCATATTTGGACAACCTCTAGTGTATTTTTTAATTTAGTCATTTAGTCATCAGCTCCATTTGATTCTTCTTTATATTTTCTCTTTGTTGAAATTCTAACTGTGGCTATCTAAATGGTCTGAGGAGGCTCGGTCCCTGATGTTAACAGGCTAGAGGAAGGATTGCAAAATGGTGCTTACCATTGCAGGTTATTATCATAGTTGAAACAGCTTCCCAAAATGGCTGCTGTCATAACTTCTATCCACAGGAAGATCCCCAATTGCATTCTGTCCCTCCTGGAAGGTTTCCAAGATGAGCAAGTGGGTCTGACCCAAGCTCTTTTCAAGCTACTGCTTCTGTAGCTGGACTTGGAATCTTTTGAGATTTTGCATTCACCCTTTCAGAGTCAAGTTTATTTCCTATAGCCCTCTGGCTCTTCTCAAAATAAGCCCCTCTGGTTTTCAAAGCCAGATGTTCTGGAGGCTCACCTTCCCAGTGCAGGATCCCTGGGCTGCAGAGTCTTAGACCCCTCAGTCCTTGGGGAGGACTTCTGCAGTTGTGCTTATTCCTTCCATTTGTGGGTCACCTTCCCAAAGGTTGGTCCTGACTATATTGCATTTCTGGCCCCCTGCCCATTTTGTTGTGGTTTCCCTTTTATGTCTTTAGTTGTGGAAAATATTTTCTACTACTTTTCAGGTCATTATCATAGATGGTTTCTCTGTTACTACTTGTAATTCTGGTGTGCCTGTAGTAGGAGGTGAATTCAAGGTCTTCTGATTCTGCTCTCTTGGCCACCACCCATCTCTCAGGTTGGATAGCTATGTTGTTTCTCTCCAAGATCCATAAGTGGCTCTTTCAAATAATGTGTTACTCCTTTTTTTAAGGTTAAGTGGTCTTCTCCTGTCAAAAATATGAACATTGAACTTTCCTGGTGGTCTAATGGTTGACTCTGTGCTTCCACTGCAGCAGGGGGCTCAGGTTCAATCCCTGGTTGGGGAACTTAAGATCCCGTATTCCATGTGGTGTGGTAAAAAAAGTGTAATTATATATATTTTTATGTACACATTAACTTAGTTCCTTTAAACTGTCTTAAATCCTCCCTTTAGTTACTGTGTTTCTGCTTGTTGGGCTTAGGGAGGCTTTTTCATGCTGTTGGTCTCCCCTAAAGCTTGATGTTTCCTGGTTGGGTGTTCATCTTTGAGATTTCCTTTAACTTACTGATGAGTGCATAGTCCCTGATTCCACAGATTACATGGGAGATGTGGGATAAACTGTTTGGGTAAGATGTAAGTGGGAAGATACCCGAGAAGGAGTCTTCTTGCACAAGAATGTTACATGGTACCAGGCCCTGCCTCTTCTTCCCAGGCCAGTGAGTTCCTCCCTGAAGACAGGTCCTATCTTGCCAACTGCATGTCGCAGGAGGAAAGTTGGCTGCTCCTACTACAGATATACTCCAACTAGTTCCTATGATAATGCACAGCTTCTGCTGCCCCTGCACAAGCTGCCTCCTACCTTGCAGGAACTGGATGGCCATTCTCCACTTATATATGAAATCTTTTTTAGATCTTTGGTTCATTTTCTTTAAGTCTTTTCATATTTGCCCCTGTTCTTTAAAGTATCCATATAATTTCTGTCCACTGAAGCTCTCTATTTTTTTAAGGTACTACGGTTTAGTTGCTAAGTTGTGTCCAACTCTTGCCACCCCATGGACTGTAGCCCTCCAGGCTCCTCTGGCCATGGGATTTTCCAGACAAGAATACTGGAGTGGGTTGCCATATCTTTCTCCAGGGGATCTTCCCAAACCAGGGATTGAACCTGGGTCTCCTAAACTGCAGGCAGATTCTTTACCTATTGAGCTACCAGGGAATTCCCAAAGTACTATTAGAGGATTTTTAAAAAGGTATGCCTTAAAAAAGGGTATACCTTTTCCGTTATTCCCAGGAATTTGCAGTGGTAGAGGAAGATCTGAACCTGTGCTCAAATATTTTAATCCATTTTCTCATGGACATTTTCTGAGTTTGCTTTGTGGTCATGTTTCCTTAACATTTGGGGTAAAAATACCGAAGCAGATTTTAGCCAGTGACTAAGAATTTCCTTATGATTATACAGTGGAAGTGAGAAATAGATTTAAGGGACTAGATCTGATAGACAGAGTGCCTGATGAACTATGGATGAAGGTTTGTGACATTGTACAGGAAACAGGGATCAAGACCATCCTCAAGAAAAGGAAATGCAAACAAGTAAAATGGCTGTCTGAGGAGGCCTTACAAATAGCTGTGAAAAGAAGAGAAGTGAAAAGCAAAGGAGAAAAGGAAAGATATACCCATTTGAATGCAGAGTTCCAAAGAACAGCAAGAAGAGATAAGAAAGCCTCCCTCAGTGATCAATGCAAAGAAATAGAGCAAAACAATAGAATAGGAAAGACTAGAGATCTCTTCAAGAAAACTAGAGATACCAAGGGAACATTTCATGCAAAGATGGGCTCGATAAAGGACAGAAATGGTATGGATCTAACAGAAGTAGAAGATATTAAGAAGAGGTGGCAAGAATACACAGAAGAACTATACAAAAAAGATCTTCACGATCCCAGATAGTCACGATGGTGTGATCACTCACCTAGAGCCAGACATGCTGGAATGTGAAGTCAAGTGGGCCTTAGGAAGCATCATGAACAAAGTTAGTGGAGGTGATGGAATTCCAGTTGAGCTATTTCAAATCCTAAGAGATGATGCTGTGAAAGTGCTGCACTTAATATGTCAGCAAATTTGGAAAACTTAGCAGTGGCCACAGGACTGGTAAAAGTCAGTTTTCATTTTAATCCCTAAGAAAGACATTGCCAAAGAATGCACCAATTACCACAAAATTGCACTCATCTCACAGGCTAATAAAGTAATGCTCAAAATTCTCCAAGCCACGCTTCAGCAATACGTGAACAGTGAACTTTCTGATGTTCAAGCTGGTTTCAGAAAAGGCAGAGGAACCAGAGATCAAATTGCCAATATCCAATGGATCATGGAAAAAGCAAGAGAGTTTCAGAAAAACATCTATTTCTGCTTTATTGACTATGCCAAAGCCTTTGACTGTGTGGATCACAATAAACTGGAAAATTCTGAGAGAGATGGGAATACCAGACCACCTGACCTGCCTCTTGAGAAGCCTGTATGCAGGTCAGGGATCAACAGTAAGAACTGGACATGGAACAGACTGGTTCCAAATAGGAAAAGGAGTACGTCAAGGCTGTATATTGTCACCCTGCTTATTTAACTTATATGCAGAATACATCATGAGAAACGCTGGACTGGAAGAAACACAAGCTGGAATCCAGATTGCTGGGAGAAATATCAATAANATGTTAAAGTGCTGCACTCAATATGCCAGCAAATTTGGAAAACTCAGTGGCCACAGGACTGGAAAAGGTCAGTTTTCATTCTAATCCCAAAGAAGGGCAATACCAAAGAATGTTCAAACTCCTGTACAATTGCACTCATCTCACATACTAGCAAAGTAATGCTCAAAATTCTCCAAGCCATGCTTCAACAGTGTGTGAACCATGAACTTCCAGATGTTCAAGCTGGATTTAGAAAGGCAGAGGAACCAGAGATCAAATTGCCAACATCTGTTGGATCATAGAAAAACCAAGAGAATTCCAGAAAAACATCTATTTTTGCTTTATTGACTCTGCCAAAGCCTTCAACTGTGTGGATCACAACAAACTGTGGAGAATTCTTCAAGGGATGGGAATACCAGACCACCTGACCTGCCTCTTGAAATTTGTATGCAGGTCAAGAAGCAACTGTTAGAACTGGACATAGAGAGTCCCTTGGACTGCAGGGAGATCAAACCAGTCAATCCTAAAGGAAATCAGTCCTGAATATTCTTTGGAAGGACTGATGCTGACGCTGAAACTCCTCCAATACTTTGGCCACCTGATGCGAAGAACTGACTCATTGGAAAAGACCCTGATGCTGGGAAAGATTGAAGGCAGGAGGAGAAGGGGACGACAGAGGATGAGATGGTTGGATGGCATCATCAACTCAATGGACATGAGTTTGAGCAAGCTCCAGGAGTCGGTGATGTACAGGGAAGCCTGGTCTGCTGCAGCTGCAGTCCATGGGGTTGCAAAGAGTCGGACATGACTGAGCGACTGAACTGAACTGGTAAATCCAATAGGAAAATATGCAGTCTTCACCAAAATATGTACATAATATCTTTAGCAGCCTTGTTTATAGATGGCCCAATCTGTAAAAATCCAAATTCCCTCAACAATGAGATTAATAAATTGTGGCATAATCATACAATGGAGTGCTGTTCAGCAATTCAAATAAATGAACCACAGCTACGTCATCAACATGATACCTCCTACAACTGCAATATTGAGCGAAAGAAATCAAGGAGGAATACATATTATGTGATCCCATTGACACAAATTTCAAAAACTAATCTATAGTTTTTAGAACTAATGGTGTTAGACGTCAAGGCAGTGGTACATTTGGGAAGAATGGAGAGGTTAATGACTGAAAGGGATCATGAGGGAAACTTCTAAATTGCTGGTAAAGCTCTTTCTTCACCTGGATAATGGTTATACTTGTGGTATAGTTAAGACTGAATTGTATAGTTAAGACCTTTGTTATCCTTAAGATCATCTCAAGAATGCTTATAGATTATTACTACTTCTAAAGCAACCCAAACAAGTTAGCCTCTCAACATAGCAAAGTTGTTATTTGAGTGATTCAACTTAGGAAATATTTATTGAAAGCCTATTTATTTTATTTTTGTGTTATTTGTTTTTTTAAGCTGCAGCATGTGGGCTCCTAGTTGTCCCAACCAGGGATCAAACCTGCACCCCCTGCATTGGGAGTGCAGAGTCCCAAGCTTTAGTCCACCAGGGAAGTCCCTGAAAGGCTATTTATTCAGTAAAAGGAAGACATTTGGAGAATGAGAGAGTGAGTGGTAGTCCTTGCCTTCCATTACTAAGAAAAACTTTAAGCTGATTGCTTTCACTCTCTTAAGGACTGATAATAGTCCTACATTTATTGAGCATGCTGGAAATGGAATATATTCACATAGACCTCACTGCTTCCTAGAGAATAATCAAGATGCATATGTTTATAATACATTGTGGTTTAGCTTCTACAGATTTTTCACAATCTTTCCATAAGAATACTTGGCAAAGCTGGCTGTAATGGTTACTTTATGGGATCAGTTTCCATTGAAATGATAGCAGTGTTCATTTAATGAACAGATATGTGCTTACAATGAGAAATATTGTATGCTGGGCAATTTGGGGAAAAAAATCTTAAATGTTTTTCCTTTTGGAAGAAATTAACTGGGCAGATCGGTGACATCAGCAAAAAAAAAAAAAACCACACACCACATATGTCTGTATAGGCAGTCCTTGACTTATGAGGTTCAACTTAATGATTTTTTGATTTTATGATTTTTTTTACTTTACCGTGGTATGAAAGCAGTATATGATATTCAGTAGAAACTGTACTTAAAATTTTGATCATTTCCCAGATTTAACAGTATCTGGTAGGATGCTTCATCATTCAGTGCACTGAATAGTCATCTGCCCCAAATACAGACTTAAATAGTATGACACTCTGAAAAAGAAGTTAATCATGATAGCAATAGGACAGGAATCAGAAGAAATCAGATGAAAATGCACTGCCAACTCCCACATTACTCATCTCCAGAGGAATTTTCATGAAGATATTCAACAACATCTGAAAAGCTAGCCATGGAGATACATCTATAAGTGTGTTTGCCACAACGTGACTCATTTAACATGGCATATTTTTAGAAGCCCATACATAGTTTGTAAGGTTTCAAAGCAAAAATCTCCAGGCTTTTAAGTAGCTCTTTATTATTGTGAATTTAAAATAGTCTGAATTTTATGTGCAGGTCTATGAGAAGCAATACTTTGTAATTTGATAATATTTCTAATTATTTTTGTTTGAAGTATTGCTTGATTACTGTAACCCAACATGATTTTCCTATTGAGAATGAAAAATTAGGATTTAATACTGAGGATGGAGATCTTAAGTCTTTTAACATGTACCATTTAAGTGTTTTTATGCTCTACAATACGGGGGAAAATAATGTTCTACAAATGTGTGGAAAGCAGACAGGCAGAAAAGCCTCTCTGGCTGACATTTCACATGCTTTGAGTTGAATTTTTGGAGAAAAGAGTTTTTTATTATCACTAAATTCTGAAACATGTATGTAGCTCTAGGTGCCAATTTTGCTGTACTGGAGTCTTAAAGAGTGCGTGGAGGCAACATGGATTCTCAGCACGACTGCTATGGGGCTTGAGTGAAAGTAAATATGGTGGATCTAGTTTACAGTACTCTGTAGAGTGTAATCCTGTGTAAGACAGGTCTTGACTTTTATATGAATGGCTGGTACACCAACATGAACTTTCTCATGAGGCAGTTCTCTGGCATAGGCCCAGAAAGCAGTCCTAGAGCAAAAGCCCTCCAATGTCTCTGAATTGTTGATCCTGAAGAAGAAAAATTACACCTTTGTCACTTGAAAATATTATTTCTTTTAAAATAATTATGGGGATAATTTTCTGTCAACAGGTTATATAAAACAAAATCTGCTCAAGCATGGTAATGTGTTTATTGATAAGACTATGAGCATTTTGACAATACATTGGCTTTGTTCTAGTATCATTCTCAAACCTTGTCAGAATATTAGAAATACAGATCTAATTTAATCTCAATCCCCTGATTACAGTGTGGGTGGATTATAGATTTTTATAACACAACTTCAGCAATGCAAATTTAATCAAAAGGATCACTTGACTTTTTTTGAAATGAGAGAAAGAAGCACTTGAGCCTCACAGCTGAAGATACAGTTTCATTTAGTAATGGGGCATGACGAATCTTGCCCTTGAAAAGAAATCAGTTTGTGTATTCACTCAGGAATGTATTCATTTATTCACTCAATAAAAACTTGAGTGATATATTCATTAAGTGCTTTAACTTAAGATACTTGAACAATAAGTAGGCGTTAGTACAGCAAAAAGTGAAGAGGAACTAAAAAGCCTCTTGATGAAAGTGAAAGAGGAGAGTGAAAAAGTTGGCTTAAAGCTCAACATTCAGAAAACGAAGATCATGGCATCCGGTCCCATCACTTCATGGGAAATAGACGGGGAAACAGTGGAAACAGTGTCAGATTTTATTTTTCTGGGCTCCAAAATCACTGCAGATGGTGACTGCAGCCATGAAATCAAAAGACGCTTACTCCTTGGAAGAAAAGTTATGACCAACCTAGATAGCATATTCAAAAGCAGAGATATTACTTTGCCGACTAAGGTCCGTCTAGTCAAGGCTATGGTTTTTCCTGTGGTCATGTATGGATGTGAGAGTTGGACTGTGAAGAAGGCTGAGCGTCAAAGAATTGATGCTTTTGAATTGTGGTGTTGGAGAAGACTCTTGAGAGTCCCTTGGACTGCAAGGAGATCCAACCAGTCCATTCTGAAGGAGATCGGCCCTGGGATTTCTTTGGAAGGACTGATGTTGAAGCTGAAGCTCCAGTACTTTGGCCACCTCATGCGAAGAGTTGACTCATTGGAAAAGACTCTGATGCTGGGAGGGATTGGGGGCAGGAAGAGAACGGGACGACAGAGGATGAGATGGCTGGATGGCATCACTGACTTGATGGGTGTGAGTCTGGGTGAACTCTGGGAGTTGGTGATGGACAGGGAGGCCTGGCGTGCTGCAATTCTTGGGGTCGCAGGGAGTCGGACATGACTGAGCAGCTGAACTGAACTGAACTCAGTGGTATTATATATGTTCATCCTTGGAGAGCAAGGAGATTAAACCTGTCAATTCTTCTTTTTTTTAATTTTTTAATTTTATTTTTTCCATCTCGGGTGTACATGAGTTCCAAACCTGTCAATTCTAAATGAAATCAACCCTGAATATTCATTGGAAGGTCTGATGCTGAAACTTCAATACTTTGGCCACCTGATATGACTCACTGGAAAAGACCTTGATGCTGGGGAAGACAGAGGGTAAGAGGAGAAGAGGGTGACAGAGGATGAGATGGTTGGATGGCATCACCGACTCAATGGACATGAGTTTGAGCAGACTCAGGGAGATAGTGAAGTACAGGGAAGCCTGGCGTGCTGCAGTCCATGGGGTGGCAAAGAGTCGGACACAACTTAGTGACTGAATAACAATATTGTACACTGTCACCACCATTCCTCTTCATAACTCTTTTCTTCTTGCAAAATTGAACCTCGATACCCATTAAACAATAACCACCCATTCCTCCACCTCTAGCCCCAGGTAACCACAATTCTATGTAGAATTTGTCTTTCTTTACGACTTTTAACTACTCCAAGTATCTCTATGATTTTAACTGCTCCAAACACCTATAAAGTGAAGTTATTCAGTATTTGCTGTTTTGTGACTGACTTACTTCACTTAGCATAATGTCCTCAAGTTTCATCTATATTGTGGCATAAGTCAGAATTACCTTCTGTTTTAAGGCTAAATAGGGTATTCCATTGTATGTATATACCACATTTTGCTTATTCATTTATCCACTGATGGACACATGGGTGCTTTGATATTTTAGCTGTTGTGAAAAATGCTGCTATGAACATAGGTAAACAAATATTCTTCAAGACTCTGGAATGGAACTGCCACATCGTAATTCCATCTATAATTTTTTTTTTTTATACAGCAGCTCTATCACCTTACATTCCCACCAACAGGGTGTAACAGTTCCAATTTCTCCACATTCTCATCTCCATTTGTTATTTTACATTAAAAAAAATAGTATCCATCCAAATAGATGTGAGGTGGTATCTCACTGTAATTTTGACTTGCATTTCCTTAATAATCAGAAATGTTGAGCATTTTTACCTGTACTTACGGTCACTTACACATCTCCTTTGGACAAATGTCTATTCAAGTCCTTTGTTCATTTTAAATTGGGTTTTGTTGTTGAGATTTAAAAGCTCCTATGTGTCTGGATATTAATTTCTCACCAGATATATGATTTCAAATATCTTTTCCCATTTCATGGATTGCCTTTTTGCTCTGTCCACAGTGTCTTTTGACACATAAAAATTTAAAATTTTCATGCAGTCCAATTTGCCTTTTTTCTTGGTTGCCTGTGCCTTCAGTGTCATATCCAAGAAATCACTGCCAAATCCAATGTTGTACAATTATTGATCTCTTTTCCTCTAAGTGTTTTAGAACTCTGATCCACTTTATTTTTTATATGGTGTTGGATATGGGTACAATTTCACACATAAGCATGTAGATATCTGGTTTTGTCCATACCAGTTGTAGAAAGCACTGTCCTTTCCCCCACTGAGTGGTCTTGGCATTCTAGAAAAAAATAATTTGAATACATATATAAGGGTTTATTTCTCAGTTCTCTTTTCTATTCCATCAGTCTTAATGCCAGTACCATACTATTTTGATTACTGTAATGTTGTAGTAAGTTCTGAAACTACAAAGTGTAGGCCCTTCAGTTTTATTTTTCTTTTTCAAGATTTTTTTTTTATATTCGGGGTTTCTGAGATTCCACATGAATTTTAGGTTAGACTTTTCTATTTCTGCAGAAAAATGTCATCAGGATTTTGATAGGGATTGCACAGAATCTATAGATTATTTTGGATAGTACTGACATCTTGCTAAGTCTTTTGATATATTAACAAAGTATATTTATATTTGTTTATATTTTCTTTAGTTATTTTCAGCAATGCTCTGTAGTTTTCATTGTATGAGTCTCTCACTTTCTTAAATTTGTTCCTAAGTATTTTATTCCTTTTGATGCTATTGTAAATGGACTTTCAGGGATAATTTTCTTTTAGGATTGTTCATGTTAGCAACTGATTTTTGTCTTCAATTTTGTAGCCTGCTACCTTGCCAAATTAATTTAACACTGTTATAACAGTATTTGGGGGACTTCCCACATGGCTCTAATGGTAAAGAACTCCTGCCAATGAAGGATAATAAGAGACTAGGGTTTGATCCCTGGGTTGGGAAGATCCCCTGGAGGCGGGCATGGCAACCCACTCCAGTATTCTTGCCTGGAGAAATACATGGACAGAGGAGCTTGGTGGGCTACAGTCCATAGGGTTGCAAAACGTCAGACATGACTGAGGCGACTTAGCATGCATACATGCATAACAGTATATTGTTGCTTATTCAGTTGCTCAGTCGTATCTCACTTTTTGTGACCTCGTGGACTGCAGCATGCCAGGCTTCCCTGTATTTCACCATCTCCCAGAGCTTGCTCAAACTCATATCCATTGAGTTCGTGATGCCATCCAACCATCTCATCCTCTGGCATCTCCTTTTCCTCCTGCCTTCAATTTTCCCAGCATCAGGGTCTTTTCTAATGAGTCAGTTCTTCACATCAGGTGGCCAAAGTATTGGAGCTCCAGCTTTAGCATCAGTCCTTCCAATGAATATTCAGGATTGATTTTCTTTAGGATTGACTGGTTGGACCCTTTGCAGTTCAAGGGACTCTCAAGAGTCTTCTCCAACACCACAGTTCAAAAGCATCCATTCTTCAGCATTCATCTTTCTTTATGGTCCAGCTCTCACATCCATACATGACCACTGGAAAAACCATAACCTTGACTAGACGGACCATTGTTGACTAGTAATGTCTCAGCTTTTTAAGACACTGTCTAGGTTTGTCATGAGTGAGTGAGTGAAGTCGCTCAGTCGTGTCTGACTCTGCGATCCTGTGGACTGTAGCCTGCCAGGCTCTTCTGTTCATGGGATTCTCCAGGCAAGAATACTGGAGTGGGTTGCCGTTTCCTTATCCAGGGGATCTCTTCCCGACTCAGGGATCGAACCCAGGTCTCTCGCATCGCAGGCAGATGCTTTACCCTCTGAGCCACCAGGGAATCCCTGCTGCTGGTAAGTCGCTTCAGTCGTGTCTGACTCTGTGCGACCCCATAGACGGCAGCCCACCAGGCTCTGCTATCCCTGGGATTCTCCAGGCAAGAACACTGGAGTGGGTTGCCATTTCCTTCTCCAATTGCATGAAAGTGAAACGTGAAGTGAAGTAGCTCAGTCATGTCTGACTCTTTGCGACCCCATGGATGGCAGCCTACCAGGTTCCTCCATCCATGGGATTTTCCAGGCAAGAGTACTGGAGTGGGGTGCCTGGTTTGTCATGCTGCTGCTGCTTCTAAATCGTTTCAGTTGTGTTCGACTCTGTGCGACCCCATAGGTGGCAGCCCACCAGGCTCTCCCGTCCCTGGAATTCTCCAGGCAAGAACACTGGAGTGGGTTGCCATTTCCTCTCCAATGCATGAAAATGAAAAGTGAAAGTGAAGTCGCTCAGTCGTGTCCGACTCTTCAGGACCCCATGGACTGCAGCCCACCAGGCTCCTCCGTCCATGGGATTTGCCAGGCAAGAGTACTGGAGTTGGGTACCATTGCCTTCTCCGCGGGTTTGTCGTTAACAGTGTGTTAATGGAACCAAAAGAAACTCTGGTGCTGATATTTTTCTTGCCTCCAGAGGGAGCTCATCAGCCAAAATAAAATGCCATGGAAAATACTTTTAGAAGGCATGTTTTGAAAGGTTTTTCTTCATGTGATTTGGTTGTGAAAAGGAAAGGGGTTCCCTCATAAAAAATCTTAGAGCTTAACACTTAAAATTTTGGAAATAAAATTTCCTCACCTACTTTTCACTTACTTATCCTCTCCTTCCCCTGCCAAAATTGTATTGGTTTGGGATCTATTTATTAAAATATTAAAATGCAATATCTGATTTGTTTGTAGAATAGTTGACTGTCATTAGGAAATATAGTCTTTTTAAGCCAATAAAATCTTTGCATAAATAGTGGATATGGCCGAAAAGTGTATTGTGTTCGGAGGCAGAAACAACAACGCCAAATTCCCTTCAAGTGAGGGTCTTTTCCAGTTTCAGCACCCATTAAAATCAACATCAGAGGGAACTAAGCTTCCAGACCAGAAGATCACTGCAGGACAAAAGGGTAAACCAGAATTTTGCTCAAGTAAGAAAAACCAGTAGTTCATAGAAAAAGAAATAGCAAGGGGGAAAGGATTCTGAACATATGCAAAGATGCTCAATTCACACGTTAAAAATAATAAAAGGCTAACTGGTAATGACAGGTTCTCCAAGTTGGTAAGAGTGAAGAGAAACAGGCAGTATTATATGTTGTTGGTCAGAATGTAAATTGGCAAAACCTCTTTGAGTAACAATTTGATAAAATCCATCAAAATAAAAAATGCACAAACCCCTTGATCCAGCAACACTACTCTGGGAATTTTTTCTTCAGAAATATTCCCAGAAGTCAGCATCCTTTTGACATTAAAATTAGGTTAGGTAAGCATAGGAAGATTATAGGCCAATCTGGCTTGTGAACTCACATGCAAATATTAACAAGTTGAATCCAATGATCATTTCAAATAATACTTAAATGAGTAAAATTTACCTTATGAATGCAAGTGTATTTATCATTTTCTTAACTATAGACAATATAAGCTGATTCATATTTATTTAAGCAGAAAATAAAAGTACTGAAACAATATTTATTTGCTCACCAGATTTTCGAGAAGCATGAAGAGTAGTCTCACAAACAGCAGGTAATTCCCTGGCAGTCCAGTGGTTAGGACTCCATGCTCTCACTGCTGAGAGCCGGGGTTTGATTCTGGTTGGAGAAATAAAATCCCACTGTGTGGCCAAAAAAAGAAAAAGAGAGAGAGAGAAACAAATAGAGCAAAGAAAAGCTACATATCCAGTACCACAGAAACACCACAGCCTAGAACTAGCCTGATGAAGATTCCACCATAGGCACAAAGGATGCTCTCTTTGTTCTTGCATCCCAAGCTGCAAGTTGAAAAATCCTAGTGGGTTTGACTGGCCAAACCTGTCATATGTCTGCCCAGCAGCCAGGGAAGCTGGAAAAGCAAGAAATTGGCATTTACATCTCTATAATTAGAGGCAAGCTGTCTTCCACCAAGACAGATAAGACAGGTAGTCTCCAAACACAGGGCTCAGATGCCAGGTAGTCTTAAATATGGCCAAGGCCCACCACTGAGGAAACTGCCAGAGTGAAAAAAAACCCAAAAATCTATTGATGTAATTCACAATGTTAACAGATTTAAGAGGGAAACCATTTAATTCTCTCTATAGTTGTAAAAAAAAATTAAATAAAATTCTTCATTAAAAAAATTAGCAAACAACCTAGCTTAAAAATGGGCCAAAAACCTTACCAGACACCTCACCAAAGAAGATATACAAATGGCAAATAAGCACATGAAAACACGCATCACACCATACATCATCAGAAACATGCAAATTAAAAAATAATGAGAAACCACTACACACATACCAGAATTGCCAAAGTCCAGAACGTTGGTAACACCAAATGTAGTGGGAATATGGAGCAACAGGAACTCTCATTCATTGCTAGCGACTGGGAATACAAACTGTTACAGCCAACTTGAAAGACAGTTCAGTAGTCTCTTACAAAAATAAGCACACTCTTCCCATATGATCCAGCAAACTTGTTCCTTGATATATATCCANATCTGGAAGTTCACGGTTCACGTATTGCTGAAGCCTGGCTTGGAGAATTTTGAGCACTACTTTACTAGCTAATATGACCTAAAGAAGTTGCTTGCTTGAAAATAGGGCCGGAATCTGTAAGACACGCTGATGGACAGTGCCATGGCAATTAGTACAGGTAATGGTACAAGGCCTCAAATACACATAAACAGAAGCCACGGTATGTGGCTTGTGCAGGAAAATGAGGAATATCATGCATGTTAAAACTAGAGCCAGAATGGCCTTTCAAATCCCAAAGGATGCACAGCAGCTCTGCATCATCTGTTTCTGCAGTTTCAGTCCTAACTCTGAATTCTAGAAACTCATGTGAGCTCCCATGAGCCCTGGCCACACAGTTGCATTCTTACAGCACAGCAGGGCAGACCCAGGTTTTGTGGGAACCAAAGTTTATATACATTGGAAGGCCTACTTTAAGAAAAATAATACAAAATTATAGACTTAAAATCAGGCCAGTTAATATTTAGGACAAGTCAAGACAACAAATGACACATATAATGACACATATAAAAGAGGTGGCAGAGATCACAAATGTAACAACGTATATATTAGTTACCTGTCCTACCTCTGTGGTATTTTCCCTACATTTTTTGCTGCATAATCTTTTATTACTTCTTTATATGATGATTTTCTATAGAAACATTATTGACTTTCAAGATGCATAAAACAGGATTTCTCATGCCCGCATGTACACCATTCATAGAGTTCTGGTTGGTTCCCTGTAATCACTGTTCAGTTCAGTCCCTCAGTCGTGTCTGACTCTTTGAGACCCATGGACTGCAGCACACCAGGCCTCCCTGTCCATCACCAACTCCCAGAATTTACTCAAACCCATGTCCATTGAGACGGTGATGCCACCCAACCATCTCATCCTCTGTTGTCCCCTTCTCCTCCTGCCTTCAATCTTTCCCTGCATCAGGGTCTTTTCAAATGAGTCAGTTCTTCGTATCAGGTGGCCAAAGTGTTGGAATTTCAGCTTCAGCAACAGTCCTTTCAATGAATATTCAGGACTGACTTCCTTCAGGATGGACTGGTTGGATCTCTGTGCTGTCCAAGGGACTCTCAAGAGTCTTCTCCAACACCACAGCTCAAAAGCATCTATTCTGGAATTCTGATAAACTATTTTACAAAATTTATACCAAAACAGAAAAAAAATCTTGGAATATTTATAACCATCTCACTGTATTGTCAAATATTATATTTCTGATAAGACAGAACTTCAATTTTAATTAGGCATCAATGAAAACAGAATCTACTACTTAGGATTTTATGTGTCTAGAAACAGTAAGAATTTTCTAGGGACCAGTTTTTGTCTTTGAACTTTTCAAACCTTGCTTTTCCTCCACTGTATCTACACTTCTGGTGCCAGGCACTGCAGGGAGTGTCCCCATCACCATAGCTGTACTTCTGTCCCAAAATCAAACCATGAAGCAGGTGAATGGATGTTGTAACTGGTAGGAAAACTCCTGGAAGTCATTGCTAGCAGAATGTCTAACAAGAATTTACCTATTCCCAAGGGTGACTGTGAACCACATAAATCTATCACATTAACCCATACTAAGTATATCCCAACTCAGCTTCCCCTTAGTCACATTCCAAAAGAAACTGCAGCCATTCCATGGCACCTGACAAGAAAAGGCTGACAAAAGGGGTCAGAGAAGGGTCAGACAGAAGCCCTCTCCAACTGCAGATTAAATATCTTGCTTCCACAAATTTAACAAAACACATACTAGCCCATGAACACACTGCTCATGTCCCTCCCAAAGACCCTGACACTTAGGCTTTCAGAAACCCACACTGGTGACAAGTGTGTGTGTAATCCTTTACTTGAAAGAAAGCTGAATGAATCTTTCTCTCCACTGACACCAGCAGGACCAGAAATAAGTGGCTGGAAGGTGTAGAAAGAGCAAAACTTAAGACACCAGCTGAGTCTGAGAAATAAACTGGAAGCAAGAAATAATGACAGCCCCCCTGAAGTTACGGGTATCAGTAAATAAGGTGGCTGGTCAATCCATAAGAAGATACAAACAAAAGAGGAGAAAGAGATGTGGGTGAAATATGGGTGAACAGGACCTAATGAGGGGAGACTTGTGTGCAGGTGGGCGGAGTCTAGTGATGGGGTGTCTAACAGTTGAGGGCGGGGCTACAGACTAGGGTGGCCTAACTGATAGATGAGTGGACTCTAAAGACCAGGGCCATGGACACACAAAATGTGAGTGAGGCTCATACAGAAGGGATCTGTCCAGAGGATAATGATCAGTGTCTAAAGGTGAGTAGGGTTTGGAAATAAGATGAATGGGGCCCAGGAATAAGAGGCCAGGGCTACCTGGCCCATGCCCCCTTTCCTCCCAGCACCAGAGGTGGGGTTAGGAATGGGAGGGTACCCCACTGAGCATCTCCATGTTCTTCCTTCCCCCAATCAGTTAGAGAAGGCAGCCATAAAGATTCAGTCATGGTGGCGTGGCAACACGGTACGCCGGACGTTACTGCATGCAGCACTCAGGGCCTGGGTCATCCAGTGCTGGTGGAGGTCGATGCAGGCCAAGATGCTGGAGCAAAGACGGCGCCTGGCACTAAGACTCTACACCTGCCAGGAATGGGCAGTGGTGAAGGTGCAGGCACAGGTCCGCATGTGGCAGGCCCGCAGACGGTTTCTCCAGGCACGCCAAGCGGCCTGCATCATCCAGTCTCACTGGCGCTGGTATGCCAGCCAGACCCGAGGCCTGATCCGGGGCCGCTATGAGGTCAGGGCCAGCCGGCTAGAGCTCGACATCGAAATCCTCATGACCTAGGGTGCTGGCAGAGCCAAGGAGACTGGATCTCTCTTCCAATAAAGACATTTACTGACCATGGTCTTGCCCTTTGGAAATCAGACCCACAGAAGAGGGATCAGCCCCTTATCTTCCTGCCTTCCACCCTCCAAAAAAATGATTTCCTGGCATAGTCTAAAGCCTGTCTCAGAACAACTCACACTAGGCCCTTGCTCCTAAAGTAAACCTGACCAATACTGTACCCAAAAGAAAGCTCAGGGCTCAAGGCTGGCTCTGACACTTGAGCCAGCCTGATCCCAGCTCCCACCACAATTTGGGTAGGCACTGGGCTTTACTCTTCTGCAGCCCCTGCCAAGCCGTTTCCGTTCAGATTAGGACTGGCTGCAGTCAGAGCCAGCTGGGAAGGGCAGGATTCCACAGGCTTCTGATCGGTAGGGCCCTGAGGGCCGGCACAGAGCTTGGCAGTGAGCCAGGAGGACAGGGTACCCCCAGCTGAGCAGCAGCAGGACAGGCGCTGTGTCTCAATGGGGGACAGCCAGCTAAAGCCAGCCCTGGGGAAGGCCAGGGCAGAAGCAGAGAGGCTGTAGCTGTGCCTGCTGCTTCCCTCCCCAGAGGCTAAGAGACATGGCTCCCTAGCCCCCAATCCCACCCTGTGCTGGCCACTTCCTGGGAGAACCAAGCATGGAGTTGGTGTGGCAGGGAGAGAGCCTGAGGACTGGAGTGGATAAACAAGCAGAGGAAGAACAGGGGTGAGCAGGCAGGAGGGCTATCCCTCTGTCATCAGAGGTCATTAGCTTGGGGATACAGCTTCTAAACCTTATCACATCCTCAGAAGCAGCTGAGCTGGCCTTCCCTCAAGATTCCCTCTCTCCCCTAATCCTCTCACAAACTACCACACCCTCTGCTGAGCCTGCCTTGAGTGAGTGCTGATGTGTCTATGCTTTGCTGAGGCTCTTATTATCTCTTGGCATTTATGTCTCAATCGTCTCTGAATATGCTCTCTCAGTCTCTGCTTTGTCAAACATGCCCAAGTCCGTCACTCTCACCCTATGTTAGGTGTAACACTTGTCTGAACCTGCATCCCAGGAGTCTGAGGTCCATGACCCTCCCCAGGATTTTGCGAAGGGCAGCCTTGCATAAGGGATGGGAGGACCAGCTGGGGAGGTGTACAGGAGCCAGAGGTTTCCATGGGCCTCGCAGCTGGGTAAGGTTCTGCCTCACCCCAGGGCTCAGTGCGTGCATGTGTGTGTGGGATTCAGGGCAGGGTGTCCCTAGAACAGCTGTGGCAGATGTGAGGATTCAGGGTTCAGTTTGACATCCATCACCTCCAGTAGCAGCAAGTGTCAGTGATGCAGCTAGGTTCCTCACTCTTCCAAGGGGCCCTTTTCAGGAGCTTCAACACAGCTTTCTCCTCCCTTACTGGCAGTGGTGAGTGCTAGCAAACTGGTTAGGTCTACAAACTGAACACGGCAGGAATTCTGCATGACTTAGCCTGTGAGGCATTCACCCCTGCAGTGAGAGGTGTTTCAAATCTATGCCAGCAAGAGTTTAACTCTCTGATTTACAGCCTACAATAGGCACTGGAATCCCCTAAGATACTGGAATGCCCTGATGCCTAGGCTCACCCAAATATTCTGCTTTATCTGGGCTGGGGAGTGGCCTGGGCACTGAAATTCAGTATGCATCCACAAGGTGAAAACTGATGAATTAAGTCCTTCCCAGCCCAGGTTACAGCCCCCTGCTCAGCTTGTGTGGTCCCATCTGCAGATGGTCATGTAGAATTCCCAGCTTTACACTCAGTGGGTTCAAGGAAATCAAGGTTTTCTGCTCTCTGATGAGCTAAGCATGCAAAGTAAAACAGGGATCTAGAGGCAGAGCTACCCTGGGTTAAAAACCTGTGGAAGCAGGAAGGTCCAGCACCTCCAGACAGCTGGGGTCTGAGATGGGGAAAGTAAGCTAGGCCTCTAGTTCCAGGTAGACAGTATCCCAGGAAGATGGCACCACACAGGTGTCAGTAATGGAGACTGTGGGGCAGTCCAAGAAGGCCAAGTTTCATCCAAAGTCTTCACCACCACTGCAAGAGTCCCTTTGAAGATCAGGGGTCTTGAGAAGCCAGGGATGGTCTAACCCTGTAGGTATTGGGCATCAGAGAGCTCCAAGCAGAGGAATGAAGCACAGAACAGGAGTCAGGAGAGAAGCTCTTTTAGCAGCAAGGTCTGTGGCTAGCTGCCTGCATTAGTGGAACCATCCTTCTCTCCTTAGCAAGGATGAGACCACAGGTGGGACTTCTTACAGGCAGACCTCTCAGAACCTCATAGACCCTCTCTTCTCTTCTCCACCATCACTGAGGACTGAGCTGCATAGGAACACTTCCTGAGAATTCACTGAAACAACAGAAGCGGGAATGAGAGGAGCATGATTGCTGCTAAGGGGCAGGTGTGGGCCGAAGAGCATTCTGGGGGACTTGGTGTCCCCACACACGCTCCTTCCTCAGGTGACATGGTGGCCCCAAGAGATATGTGACCCAGGCCTGATCAACAAAGAAATCTACTGACCTTTAGACTGGTCTAGCCTCCTGGGCCTCTAAGAAGGTAGTTCAGTAAGTGAAAGCCCATCCCCTACCAGTCCCCTCCTGCCCAGGAAAAGGACCCTCATGTTACAGCTAGTCTCCTTGCCCCACAATGCCCAGTCCATGCTCTCCAGCCCCTCACTTGATGCATCACCAACCTTAGTTCCGATCCCATCACTCCAGGGTCTCCATCCTAAATTTTCGTCTTTCTCTGTCCCACATGCCAAACCCAAAATGAGATGCCACAGCCACTGCCGTGCATGCCCAGCAGCTTGAGCAGACCGCCCACATGCCCCTGATCACTCACACACATTCACACACATTACAGGAGGCCTGGTTCTGACCATATCCCCCCGACTCCCATTTTGCCAGGTGGATGCTGCTTAGTCTTTGTTCAGCTTTATTTCTAAAACTCAAGTTTGTTCAGGTCGGCCAAAAGTTAGTAGTCTGGAAATAAGCACTTAAGATGTAGAAGGGCTGGACTGAGTTGAGAAGAAAATTTGTTTTCTGGGCACTCCCAAGCTGGGCTTTCATATAAACTGTTCAGAACAAAGAACTTAGGATAGAGTATATCCTTAGGATATACTCTCTCTCTCTCTCTCTCTCTCTCTATATATATATATATATATATATTCATATATATATGTATATTCTTAGGATATATCTATATATCTTAGGATAGAGTATATCCCTAAAGAGGGTGATAGATGTTGACAGTGAAAGGAGGTGGAGCATAGGGCCCACAGAGAAAGTTCCAGCCATACAGGAAGAGACAAAAGCCCATTCAGAGCCCTGAGATAGAGGAGTGTGAAGGGGCTCAAGTATCGCTGCAGCTGCAGCCAGATCCTGCCCTCGGCCCCTCCTCTCAGGTTATCCCAGGAGACACAGGGGAACCTGGGGGAGGCTGTACGATTCAGAGGCAAAAGTAGTACATGTCAAAGAAGGGAGAGTTCCCTGGTGCCCTAGTGGTTAGGATGCTAGGCTTTTACTAGCATCCAGGTTCAATCCCTGGCCAGGAAACTGAGATCTTGCTAGTAGTGTGGTACAGCCAAAAACAAAAAGCCAAGGAAAGTACTGAAGGAGTGGGTCTGAGGGCTGCCCTCACTGAGCCCTGTATACTCCTTACAGGACTGGGAAGGAGCCAAGAGTCCCGGACCCCAAGATGAGAGAGGCAAGATATCACAAAGGGGCCTAGGACAGAGACAAGAAGCCATAGACTGTGGGGACCTTACCACCCAAGGCCAAGGCAGGGACCATGGGTATCAGAAGGCGAATTTAGGTCTGTGGGTGGAGGACACATTAGGATTATCTATTGGGGGTGGGCTGAAAGCATGGTTTCCACAAGAGCAGGCAGAACCACCTGCAAGATCCAACGAGGGGAAAGTGAGAGGTATCAGTGAAAGATGTTTGGCTATGAATTGGTAATTGCTGTTGGAATGATGACTACTCTGTCTCATTCTGAGATATGTTCGAACATTTCTACAATAAAAACATTAAAAAATAACTTTAGTAAAATAATAAAAGGATGAAATTACTTAAATAACTTCCATAACAGTTAGGAATTGTATTGGGCTCTTAGGAACAGAAACCTGAAAACCAACAGCTTAAACAAAATAAAAGTTTGTTTTCTTCTCCCATAAATAAAGCCCAGGAATGGGAAGGCCAAGGTACAGCAGCTGCATAATATCAAGAGGTTCCATCTTCTCTGTTTCCACACTGCACTCCTGAGATGGGACTAGTCCTCTTACTCTAGCATGACTCCTAGAATTCCAGCCATCATGTCTGCGCTTCAGGAGAGTAAGTGAAGAGCAAAGAGAGAAACATTTATGCCATTCATTTCGTTTAAAGGCCTTTCCCAGAAGGCTCACTCACCCAGCCTCCTCCAATTATATTTCACTAGCTAGAACTGTTACCAGACCTTCCCTGCTACAAGGACACACTGTCGCCAATGTATCCAGAGAGGCTAGATTCTGCTCTGATGCATTTCAAATCCCAATGGCTTAACTGAAACGTATTTCTCACTCACACAAATCTGCTGATCTCCAGGCAATTCTCCGCGGTTGTCTCTCTGTGTGCTTGCTCAGCCTTCCAGGCTGCTCCAGGCTTACATCACCTCCACGTGGATGTGAACTCCTGCGATTATACTCATCCAAGTAGGGGCAGGAAGGGCTGGAGAGACGAGTACTAGCCTTGCAGTCTTCCACTTAGAAGTGTCTTATTTCACTTCTGTCCGTTTTATTAGCTCAACACCCATGCAGCTGTGTCTAACTTCAAGGAGAAGGATAATGCAATCTTCCAACATGCCTGAGAGGAGAGGGAATAAGAAGTTGGTGAAGAAATCAATATGCCCCTCGTCATGGTGCCATTTATGAGATAGAAGAGAGAGTAGATGGGGTGGTGGTGACAACCAGCCTCAGGCACAGCTCCTAAAACATTATAGAAAAAATAGGAAGAAAAGATCTTGATCAATTCAACAGAATGGAAAAAATTAATAAGAAAGCAGGAGAGAAAACCCAAAGATGGGAATAAGTCTGTATTAAATAGAAATGGGTAAAACTTATCTATTAACAGAAATCTCACATTAGGTTTTTAAATATAGCCAATCGTATGTTGCTTTATAATGGACACATCTAAAATAAAAAGCTGGACACTAAAATTAAAACAACAGAAAAAGATAAAGCAGAAAAGAACATTTAGCTGTTTAAAAACACATTTACCCTTCTCTCTTCTAAGATCTAAGAAAAATGAAAAACTAACTTCACACAAAAAGCTCACAATTGTGAACAGGGTGAAACAAAGGCCATTAGAGGCTATAGGACCATAACTCTGGAAAAAGGAAAGAGGAAAGAGGTACCAGATGAAGCAGGAAGAAGGAAGCTGAAGAACAAATGCTCAGGGGGCAAAAGGATGAGGGACAAGAACTCAGACGCAGACATCTGACTCCAGGACGTGGGCCCATTCTCCCAAATGCTTCCTCCATGAGACTTGTGGCTCTGGTGTGAGAAAGTCCTAATAGGGACTTCCATGGTGGTCCAGTGGTAGGACTTTATGCTTCCACTGCAGGGGACACAGGCTTAATCCCTGGTCAGGGGACTAAGATCCTGTAAGTAAGGTGCAAAAAAAAAAAAAAAAGAAAAAGAAAAGAAATATTGATAGAATGCAAGAATACAGAGCTCATACTTCTACATTTAAAGGATAAAATGAGGATTGAGGGCAACGAGCAGTCTTGCCACCTGAAATTCTGCAAAATATCATAGTTGATCTTTCCAAGTAATATAAACCATTTCAAAATAGAGAAAGAACAGAAAGTTACCCAACTGTCTTTATGACAGTGGCATAGCATTGTTATCAAAACCAGACAAGTATTTTGAGGATCTAATGTATTAACATGGTGACTATAGTAGATAACACTGTATTACATAATTGAAATTTGCTGAGAAAGTAGAACTTAAATGTTCTTACTACCTATAAATATAGATATATAATATGTTAATTAACTAGAGGGGAAGAATCCTTTCATAATATACTTATACATAAAATTATCAAAGCGTATAAATCTATTTGTCAATTATATTTTAATAAAGTTGAAAAAACTAAAAAAAAACCCAGACTGGCATATTATAAGAGAGATAAATTAAGATCACTAGCTATAATAAATATAAATGTAATATATACCTAATAAATATAAAAATTAAAATAAATATAAACCTTAAATAGAATATTAACAAATTACAAACATTAATTTTTGTTTATTTGTGTTTTTGTTTTTTGGTCTTGTGTGGCTTATGGGATCTTAGTTCCCCAACCAGGGACTAAATCCCAGCCCTACCCAGTGAAAGCAGAGTCCTAACCACTGGACCACCAGGGAATTCCCCAAGATTTAAATGTATAAACATAATGACAAAACAAGGATTTCCCCAGGAAACCAATAATGATTCAACACTGAAAAACTCCATCATGTTAGCTGATTGATTAAAAGAAGAAAAAAATTCATATCATCAAAAGTAAGCACTCATTCTCATTTTTTTTTAACATTACTAGTAAAGTGTAAAGAAAATAAATGTAAGGATATAGTAAGGACCCAAATACAAAATATAGTAAGGATCCAAAGAATAAAAACATATAAGGATCTCACATAACTCAACAGCATAAAAACCAAACAGTCCAATTTAAAAATTGACAAAGGACTTGACAGACATTTTTTCAAAGAAAATACACAAATGGCCAACAGATACATGAAAAGGTGCTCAACATCACTAGTCATCAGGGAAACACAAATCAAAACCACAGTGAGATACCAGCTCAAATCTATTAGAATGCCTATTATCAAAAAGATAAGAAATAACAAGTGTTGGTGAGGATATATGGAAAAAAGTGAAACTTTGTGCAGTCAGTAGGAATGTAACCTTGGTACAGCTACAGGGAAAAAAAGTATGGAATTTCCTCAAAAAATGAAAAATAGAACTACCACATGATCCAGCAATCCCACTTTCGGATATACTTGAGAAGGAGATGAAATCACTCAGAGAGACATCTGCACTCCCATATTCATCACAGCATTACTCACAACAACCAAGACATGGAACAACCAAAGTTTCCACTGACAGATGAACGAATAAAAACAGTATTGTTTTGGCTATTTTGAGCCTTTTGACTCTCCATACCAACTTAAAATCAACTTGTGGTTATCCACAAAACAACATTCCAGGATTTTGTTTGGAATTGTGTTGAATCTGTAGTTCAAGTTGAGAAAAGCTAATATATTGACAATGTTGTGTCTTTCTATTTATATAGTGAATATCTCTCCACTTAGTTCTTATTTTATATTTTATCAGGGTTTTATAATTTTCCTCATATAGATCTTATACATATTTGGTTAGATTTATACCAAGTATCTCACTTTGAAGGACACTGAGTAATAAATGATGTTTTTTTAATGTCAAATCCCCCCTTTTTATTGTTTTTATGTAGGCAAGCAATTGACTTTCGCACATTAATTTTGTATTCTTCAACCTTCCTATAATCACTTAGTTCCAGGAACTTTTGTTACTTATTCTTTCAGATTTTCTACATAGATGATTGTGTCATCTGAGGACAAAAGTGGTTTTATTTCTTTCTTCCCAGTTTGTATACTTTTCCTTTCCCTTTCTCATCTTATTGCATTAGCTAATGGTGTTGAAAGCAATGATTTTTGGTCCTGATCTCAGCAGAAAAGCTTTAAGTGTGATGTTAGCTGTGTTTTTTTTCGTAGCTGTTCTTTATCTAGTTGAAGAAGCGCCCCTCTATTTTTATTTTGCTGAAAGTTCTTCATTATGGATGTTGGATTTTGTAAAACTATTCTTCTATATCTTGATATGATCATGTGATTTTTTTCCTTAGTCTGTTGAAGTTATGAATTACATTAACTGATTTTAAAATTTGAACCAGCCTGACATAGCTGAAATACATTCCATTTAATTGTGGCATAATTCTTTTTATACATAGTGAGTTTTGATTTGCTAATATTTTGTTGAGAATTTTTACATCTATGTTGGGGAGAAATGTTGATCTACAGTTTTCATTTCTCCATAATGTCTTTGGCTTTGGTATTAGGGTAATGGTGGTTTCATAGAATGAGTTAGGAAGTATTCTGTTTCTATCTGAAGAAATTGTAGAGTATTGATATAATTTCTGTTTTAAAAGTTTGGTAGAATTCACAAATGAACCCATTTGAGTCTGGTACTTTATATTTTAGAAAGTTATTAATTAATTATTGACTCAATTCAATAGATATGGACCTACCAGATAATCGATTTCTTCCTCTGTGTATTTTGGAAAATTGTGTCATTTAAGGAATTAGTTTGCTTCATCTAGGTTCAAATTTGGGAGCACAGAGTTGTTCAAAGTATTCCTTTATTGTTCTTTATGATATCTGTAATGATGACATTAATATGGCATTTCACATTAGTTTGGGGGCAATTATCAGATGTTACTGCTTCACATATACGGCTTATGTTTCTTCTCCTTCTGGCATTGCCATCGTGTGTATCTTAAATCTTTTGTGGTTGTTCCACCATTCTTGAATTTTCTGTTGTCCCACCCCCCCAGACTTTTTCTCCTTGCCTTTTAGTTTGGGAAGTCAACTGTCATATTCTAAGCTCAGAGACACTTTTCTTAACCATGTCCTGTCTACTAATGAATCCATCAATGGCATTCTTCATTTCTGTTACAATCTTTTTAAATCTATGGAATCTCTTTATTGTTAGAATTTCTATTTCTCTGTTTACATTATCCACGTGTTCTTGAATGTTGTTCACTTTCCCTATTAAAGCCAATAGCATATTAATAATATATTTTCTAAAATTCTTGGTGTGGTAATTTCAGCATTCTCGCCATATCTTTTTCTGGTTCTGATTCTTATTTAGTCTCTTCAAACTACTTCTTTGGTTATTTTTTGTTAGTTTTTGCCTTTTAGTATGACTTGTAATTTTTTTGTTCAAAGATAGATCTGAGGTACTGGGTAAAAGGAATTGTGGTACATAAACCTTTGGTAATGTAGTGGTAGGTTGTGGATGGAGGTAAAGCATTCTATAGTTTGGTGGTTATGTCCCAGTCTTTTGATGATGCTGTACACCTGGACTGTAAAGTTCACCAACGCTTTTCAGTCTTTTTCTTCCTTGCATGGAACAGACTGGCTGGAGGAACTGGGGTTGTATATTTTTCTTCCCACATGTGGTAGGCAGAGCCAACTATAACTGAGTACTTCTCTTCGATCTTGTAGGTTAGATTGTGATATAACACCAGCAGGTTAAGCCTGGGTAAAAAGTTTCTCCCAAGGGCAGGCTTTGTTAAGGAAACAGAATGCTGTTGCATACTTAAAAATAATTTATTTCCTCTCCCCCTGTCAAAAGCACAAGAGTATATTTCTCTGATATTCGCAGCGAGGACCTGGTAGAACTTCTAGAGATTAAACTCACAAAATGTGAGGGCCCCATGATGACTAGCACCATGTTTTTCTCTCTCTTGCTTGTCCATGTTGAACCCTCGGCAATTCTTCAATTATAGTTTAGGTCTTCCTGTCCTCACACTGGTTGCTATGGAGGTTTCTGCTCTGATAAGTTGCAATTCCCTGTACCCACCTATCTAGAGCTCCAATTATTTGCCCTGTGACCTCACTACTCTGATAGAATAAGAAGTCTTTTTGATTTTTTAGTTTATTTAGTTTTTCATTTGCTAGGATGGAGTGAAGACTCTGGACTGGAAACCATAAATACTATCACTTTTTCTTATTCCAGTTATTGTATTTTTTGCATTTTGGTTAAGTTTCATTTGCTTTGTTTCTAAATTTGCTTATTATGTATATTTGCCTGTTTCCTGATGAATTTTATTTTTGGCTGTGCTGGTCTTTGTTGCTGCATGGGCTTTCCTCTATTTGTGGCAAACAGGCTTCCCATTGCGGTGGTTTCTCTTGTTGCAGGGCACAGGCTCCAGAGTGCACAGACTTCAGTAGCTGCAGCATGTCAGCTCAGTAGCTGTGGCTCCTGGGCTCCAGAGCACAGGCTCAATAGTTGTGGCACATGTGCTAGATGCTCCACAGCATGTGGGATCTTCCCTGGTCAGACTGAACCCGTGCTTCCTGTATTGGCAGGTGGATTCTTCACCACTGAGCCACCCAGGAAGCCCGTGTTGATGAATTTTTTATACTTGTCTTTCACTTATTTCAAAATATTGCAACAGTTACTTTATTTCTGGGCTTGACTATATCAATATCTTAGGTCTTTGCAGGTCCATCCCTGCTAATTCTTACTCTCATGGTGCCTTCTTTCCTTGTGTATTTAGTAGGGTTTATTATTATTATTATTAATGCGAGCTGCTCACTTTGGATAAACATAGGTTCCTACAGAGAGGATTTTATAGCTTCTCTCAGATACTTGGACAGGCAATTAGTCTAGAAGAACTGCAAACTAAAATCTCAGCTTACGTGTTTTTTGGTAATCTAGGTCGTGTGAATTCTGGCTGAAAACCTGTAAGAAGGATGTCTCTGGTTATAAATCCTCAGAAGCTACTTTTCTTCTTCTATACAGGCCCCCCAAAAAGTCTCTCAAGAAGTGTTCTCTGCCATATTCAAGGGTTGGAGGGGTAATATTTATTTAGTAACATACATGGAAAAGATCTCCTTTTTGACTTCCCACTTGGGGCATGTCTTCTTGTCCCCTGAACCCTATAATGCTGTGACAACCAGAGCTCAAACTCACATGGCTTGGCAAATATGCTCAAGACAAAAAGGCAACTTTACAACTCCAGTTACCTTTATGAATTCCCATTTTGGTTTGGTTTTGAGTTTCAGTATTCAGTTCAGTTCAGTTGTGCCCAACACTTTGTAACCCCATGGACTGCAGCACACCAGGCTTCCCTGTCCATCATCAACTCCCAGAACTTGCTCAAACTCATGTCTATCTAGTTGGTGATGCCATCCAACCATCTCATCTTCTGTCGTCCCCATCTCTTCACACCTTCAATTTTTCCCAGCATCAGGGTCTTTTCAAATGAGTCAGTTATTCACATCAGGTGGCCAAAGTATTGGAATTTCAGCTTCAGCCTTAGTCCTTTCAATGAATATTCAGGACTGATTTCCTTGAGGATTGACTGCTTTGATCTCTTTGCAGTCCAAGGGACTCTCAAGAGTCTTCTGCAACACCACAGTTCAAAAGCATCAATTCTTCGGTGCTCAGCTTTCTTTATAGTCCAACTCTGACATCCATGCATGACGACTGGAAAAACCATAGCTTTGACTAGACAGAACTTTGTTGGTAAAGTAATGTCTCTGCTTTTTAATATGCTGTTCAGGCTGGTCATAGCTTTTCTTCCAAGGAACAAGGGTCTTTTAATTTCATGGCTGCAGTCACCATCCATAGTGATTGTGGAGCCCAGAAAAATAAAGTCTGTCACAATTTGTTATGATCCACACAGTCAAAGGCTTTGGCGTAGTCAATAAAGCAGAAGTAGATGTTTTTCTGGAACTCTCTTACTTTTTCTATGATCCAACAGATATTGGCAATTTGATCTCTGTATTATTTTCAGTATTATCATTTACATTATTATCTGCATTTTCAGTATCATTAGTTTCAGTATTATTTTCCATCTTATACTATCAGTGCTTTTAAAATATAGTTTTTAAATTTTATTCAACACTTTAAATTGTTTTCATTTAAACATGTGTTAAACATTTTAAATTGCTTAAATTTTAAAAGCANCTATGATCCAACAGATATTGGCAATTTGATCTCTGTATTATTTTCAGTATTATCATTTACATTATTATCTGCATTTTCAGTATCATTAGTTTCAGTATTATTTTCCATCTTATACTATCAGTGCTTTTAAAATATAGTTTTTAAATTTTATTCAACACTTTAAATTGTTTTCATTTAAACATGTGTTAAACATTTTAAATTGCTTAAATTTTAAAAGCATGAAGACTGATCAGGATTCATATGCCAACAGGTTGCTGGAAATCTAATAGCTTAATGTATGCCATTTTCAAACCCAAAGTTGGTCAGATCCATAATCGGTTTTAATAGATATATCTTGGTCAATAGATCCTGCAGAGAGAAATATCCCACAGCATCTGTATTCTGTGCTATATATTCTTCATGTCAGTCAGATCCCATTAAAACCTGATCCATTACAAGATGGCATGGCATGAAAAAAAATCTCTGTTCAACAAGGATGATCCGGATCAGTCAGACTCTCGTGAGTTAGAATCTGAGAGTAAATATGGAGTGAATCATTAAACATGTCCTGAGCTTTCACATGTCTTAGATTCTATCAGATAGAGAGCAGAACATGAACATTCTGAGGAAACTAAAGCTATTAAATAGAGAAGACCCATAGATAGAAGACGAGGACACTAGTTAGCTGACAGAGAAGGTAACAGAAGCAGAGAAACTCACAGGAGCCGAAGAGATCAGGTTCACAAAGTTCTGAGTTCTGAAGAAGCATCCCATCCAGTTCTACGATTCTACAGTCTTTCTACAATTCCAATACTTTTATCCCTATGACCTATCTTCCTAGCGATCCCTAGGATCCTCTCCCCAATCCTTGTAGTGGTCTCTCATCATGCATGCTAGCTTTTGTGACATTCCTTGAAACTAATGGAAGCAGTAAAACCCTTCTATGACTATTTCATCACAGCCATGATGTAATGCCACCTTCATGTTGAGCACATAAAGTCCAGGAGAACATGGTCAGCAAGGAAATCTTTGCAGACTTGTCCCTCCACCTGTATGAGCTGAGTTACATATGATCTTGGTATGATTTCACTTCTGGAAAGCAATGAAGTACCATCCATAAGTGATTAAACAAGCAAGTAGAATCTGACAGTAGGTCTTAGGTCTTGCTACCATATCAAGGGGACTAAACTCAAAGTCTTGGGATATATGCTATATGAACACATTAAGTTTGACATATCCCCTATGTTGCTATCCTGTTTACTCTCAGTTGTGCAGAACAGAGTTAACATAGCAGGCCTGAGAAAGCTTTCTTAGGGAGACATGCTTGAAAAGTCAGCTATTCACTGGTGACAGGAATCTGGATTTTGAGAATTCCACAGTTCCCTAACTGATAAGGTCATTTACTGCAACTAAACTGTTTGTACAAGCAATGTAGTTTATGCTGCTTTCCTTATGAAGGACTCTGGAATTTTGGTAGAAGTCATCAGAGGGTGCCTATGTGACTGAAAGTGTTAGTTGCTCAGCTCAGTTCATTTCAGTTGCTCAGTCATGTCTGACTCTGCGATCGCATGAATCACAGCATGCCAGGCCTCCCTGTCCATCACCAACTCCCAGAGTTCATCAGACTCACGTCCAATGGGTCAGTGATGGTATCCAGCCATCATCCTGTTGTCCTCTTCTCCTCCTGCCCCCAATCACTCCCAGCATCAGGATCTTTCCAATGAGTCAACTCTTCGCATGAGGTGGCCAAAGTACTGGAGTTTGAGCTTCAGCATCATTTCCTCCAAAGAAATCCCAGGGCCTATCTCCTTCAGAATGGACTGGTTGGATCTCCTTGCAGTCCAAGGGACTCTCAAGAGTCTTCTCCAACACCACAGTTCAAAAGTATCAATTCTTTGGCGCTCAGCCTTCTTCACAGTCCAACTCTCACATCNAGGATATAGGATGCTTGGGACTGGTGCACGGGGATGATCCAGAGAGTTGATATGGGGTGGGAGGTGGGGAGAGGGGATTCAAGATTGGGAACTCATGTAAACCTGAGATGGAAAAAAATTAAAAATAAAAAAAAAGGTTTGGCATGCAAATAAAAAAAATAAAATGTTAAGTAGGAAAAGAAATCCACTAATATAGTTTATAGTTATTAAATTTAGGCTAATCATGGAATAATCTTATGTTTGTATTGGTGTAAGATTTGATGACTTTAGCTGTATGAATAAATAATAGTCATACTGCAAACATTTTGCATCTCTTTGTGACCTAATTTTCAAACATTTAAAATTGTGTTGCAGTTACGCTTTTCTATTTAATAAAAAGCTGTTTCAAAAACTGAAAAAGAAAAATTTGGCAAAGTAAACTAATAAAACCTAAGATTTGAAATCTTTCCTGGGTGGTATGGTCAACATGGTGAGTAGGAAGACCCTGAGCTCATGGGTATAATGAAATCACAACTCTATAAAGAAACTATTGATAAGAAAAGTCAGAAGACTAGCAGAAAAAGATCTACAACTAAAGATATAAAGAAGGAACCACAAGGAGTAGGAAGGGGAGAGATGTGGTAGAGTCAAGACCCATATCCCCAGATAGGAAATCCACAAACAGAAGAACAATATAATTGCTGAGGTTCTGTCCAAGGAGTAAGTGATCTGAGCCCTGCATTGAGCTTCCCAGCCCAGAAGTCTATTGCATTTATATACAATTAGAACAAACTGTCAGCAAAAGAAAGTAATAAAACAATTTCATTTACAATCACATCAAAAGAAATAAAATACCTAATAATAAATATAAGGAGTTAAAAGATCTATATTCGGAAAACTTTAGAGGCTGATGAAAAAAACTGAAGATGACACAAACTAATAGAAAGATATATCATGTTCATGGATTAGAAGAATTAACATTGTTAAAATGACCATACTATCCAAAGCAATCTACAAATTCCATGCAATCTCTATCAATACAGCAATGGCATTCTTCATAGATCTAGACCAAATAATTCTATAAATTTTAATAAAATGCAAAAGTCCCCAAATAACCAAAATAATCTTGATAAAGAAGAACAGAACTGAAGGTATCACACTCCCTGATTCCAAGCTATATTACGAAGTTACAGTCATCCAAAAAATATGCACTGGTGTAAAAACAAGACACACAGATCAATGGAATGTAATAGAGAGTCCACAAATGAATCCACACATATATGGGCTCGTTATATTAATGATTATATGGGCAGTTAAACTATGACAAAGGAGGCAAGAATATACAATGGGAAAAAGACAGCCTCTTCAATAAATAGTGCTGGTAAAACTGGACAGCTGCATGCAAAAGAATCAAACGGGACTACTTTCTTACATCATGTACAAAAATAAATTCAAAATTCATTTAAAAACCAAACATAATATTGTATGTCAACTATACTTCAATAAAAATAAAAATAAATGAATTAAAAAATAAAATAAAAGGCTTAAATTTAACACCTAAAACCATAAAACTTCTAGAAGAAAACATAAGCTGTAGGTTTTTTGACACTGGTCTTGATAATTTTTTTGGATGTGTCTCCTCAGGCAAGGGAAACAAAACCAAAAATAAACTAATGGGACTATATCAAACTAAAAAGCTTTTGTATAGTAAAGGAAACTATTAACAAAATGAAAAGGCCACTTACCGAATTGCAGAAGATATAACTGCAAATGTCTATCTGATAAGGGGTTAATATCCAAAATACACAAAAACTCCAACAACTCAAGATAGAAAGAATACACCCAACTCTCACATCCATACATGATTCCTGGAAAAACCATAGCTTTGACAAAACGGACCTTTGTTGGCAAAGCAACGTCTCTGCTTTTTAATATGCTGTCTAAGCTGGTCATAGCTTTTCTTCCAAGGAGCAAGCATCTTTTAATTTAATGGCTGCAGTCACCATCTGCAGTGATTTTAGAGCCCCCTAAAATAAAGTTTGTCACCATTTCCATTGTTTTCCCATCTATTTGCCATGAAGTGATAGGACTGGATGCCATGATCTTAGTTTTCTGGATGTTGAGCTTTAAGCCAACTTTTTCACTCTCCTCTTTCACTTTCATCAAGGGGCTCCTTAATTCTTCTTCACTTTCTGTCATAAGGGTGGTGTCATCTGCATATCTGAGGTTATTGATATTTCTCCCAACAATCTTGACTCCAGTTTGTGCTTCATCCAGACCATCATTTCGCATGATGTATTCTGCATATAAATTAAATAAGCAGGGTGACAATATTCAGCCTTGATCTACTCCTTTTCATTTTCTTCATTACCTCCATCATAGTTTGGTCTCAGGTCAAACAACAGGGAGGGAACACAGCCCCACGCATCAACAGAAAATTGGATTAAACATTTACTGAGCATGGCCCTGCAGTGCCAGAATAAGACCCAGTTTCTCCCAAAGTCAGTCTCTCCCATCAGGAAGTTTCCATAAGCCTCTTATCCTTATCCACCAGAGGGCAGACAGAATGCAAACCACAATCACAGAAAACTAATCAAACTGATCACATGGACCACAGCCTTGTCTAACTCAATGAAACTATGAGCCATGCCGTGTAGGGCCACCCAAGACAGATGGGTCATGGTGGAGAGTTCTGACAAAATGTGATCCACTGGAGAAGGGGATGGCAAACCACTTCAGTATTCTTGCCTTGAGAACCCCACAAACAGTATGAAAATGCAAAAAGAAATGACAGTGAAAGATGAACTTCCCAGGTTGGTAGATGCCCAACATGCTACAGGAGAAGAGTGGAGAAATAACTCCAGAAAGAATGAAGAGACGGACCCAAAGTAAAAACAACTCCCAGTTGTGGATGTGACTGGTGATGGAAGTAAAGTCCAATGCTGTGTAAAGAACAATATTGCATAGGAACCTGGAGTGTTAGGTCCATGAATCAAGGAAAATCAAGTGGTCAAACAGGAGATGGCAAGAGTGAACACTGATAGTTTAGGAATCAGTGAACTAAAATGGACTGGAATGGGCAAATTTAACTTAGATGACCATTATATCTACTACTGTGGGCAAGAATCCCTTAGAAGAAATGGAGTACCCTCAGAGTTAACGAAAGAGTCCAAAATGCAGTACTTGGGTGCAATCTCAAAAACAACAGAATGATCTCAGTTTGTTTCCAAGGCAAACCATTCAATATTACAGTAATACAAGTCTATGCCCCAATCAGTAATGCTGAAGAAGATGAAGTTGAATGGTTCTATGAAGACCTATAAGACTTTCTAGAACTAACACCCAAAAAAGATGTCCTTTTCATCACAGGGGACTGGAATGCAAAAGTAGGAAGTCAAGAGATACCTGGAGTAACAGGCAAATTTGGCCTTGGAATGCGGAATGAAGCAGGGCAAAGACTAATAGAGTTTTGCCAAGAGAACGCACTGGTCATAGCAAACACCCTCTTCTAACAACACAAGAGAAGACTCTACACATGGACTTCACCAGATGGTCAATACAGAAATCAGATTGATTATATTTTTTGCAGCCAAAGATGGAGAAGCTCTCTACAGTTAGCAAAAACAAGACTGGGAGCTGACTGTGGCTCAGATCATGAACTCCTTATTGCCAAATTCAAACTTAAATTGAACAAAGTAGGGAAAACCACCAGATCACTCAGGTATGACCTAAATCAAATCCCTTACGATTATACAGTGGAAGTGACAAACAAACTCCAGGGAGTAGATCTGATAGACAAGAGTGCCTGAAGAACTATGAACAGAGGTTTGTGACATTGTACAGGAGGCAGTGATTAAGACCATCCCCAAGAAAAAGAAATGCAGAAAGGCAAAAATGGTTGTCTGAGGAGGTCTTACAAATAGCTGAGAAAAGAGGAGAAATGAAAGCCAAAGGAGAAAAGGAAAGATATAAGCATCTGAATGCAGAATTCCAAAGAACAGCAAGGAGAGATAAGAAAGCCTTCCTCAGGGATTAATGCAAAGAAATAGAGAAAAGCAACAGAATAGGAAAGACTAGAGATCTCTTCAAGAAAATCAGAGATACCAAGGGAACATTTCATGCAAAGATGGACAGGAGAATTATACAAAAAAGATCTTCATGACCCAGATAACCACGATGGTGTGATCACTTACCTAGAGCCAGACATCCCAGAATGCAAAGTCAAGTGGACCAGTTGAGCTATTTCAAATCCTCAAATATGATACTGTGAAAGTGCTGCACTCAATATGCCAGCAAATTTGGAAAACTCAGCAGTGGCCACAGGACTGGAAAAGGTCAGTTTTCATTCCAGTTCCAAAGAAGGGTAATTCCAAAGAATGTTCAAACTACTGCACGATTGCACTCATCTCACACACTAGTAAAGTAATGTTCAAAATTCTCCAAGTGAGGCTTCAAAAGTATGTGAACTGTGAACTTCCAGATGTTCAAGCTGGATTTAGAAAAGGCAGAGAAGGTTTGACAAACAAATTGCCAACATCTGCTGGATCTTCGAGAAAGCAAGAGAGTTCCAAAAAAATCTACTTCTGCTTTATCAACTACGCGAAAGCCTTTGAGTGTGTGGATCACAATAAACTGTGGAAAATTCTGAGAGAGATGGGAATACCAGACCACCTTACCTGCCTCCTGAGAAATCTGTATGCAGGTCAAGAAGCAACAGTTAGAACTGGATATGGAACAACAGACTGGTTCAAAATTTGGAATGAATATTAGATGACTAAGTAAGTTTGTTCGGTTGTTGTTTAGTCGCTATACCATGTGCGACTCTTTTACGACCCCATGGACTGTAGCCCTCCAAGATCCTCTATCCACTTGCCTCTATCCAGGCAAGTATACTGAAGTGGGTTTCCATTTCCTTTCCAGGGAATCTTCCCAACCCAGGAATCAGACCCTGAATTGTGTCTCCTGAATTGGCAGGCAGATTCTTTACCACTGAGCCACCAAACAGAATTTAAACATGATGAAACTGATGAAATCTAACAGGGAAAAACTACTAATCAATGCTCTAATTTCATTTTAATGCAGTGTAAAATGACTAATTAATGAGAAATGTTCTCAATTTCTCAACAAGGAATTAATCAATATAGTCTAAAATGAGAATATCATTAATAAAAAAAAAATCAATGCTGCAAGACCACCAGGGTGAGTTTCAGATTTTGTGAATCAAACTCACAAGACACAAGAGGCTGTCTCAGGACCAAATTTATTTCACTTGGAGAAATGATCCAGGACAGGGAGCTCAGTGTCCCAAGGTTCATGACACTCAGACAGAGTCTCTCATACCATCATCCCTGAGGGATGAGAACTAATGTGAGTACAGATGTGAACACAGAAAAGCTACAGTGTCTGGGCTCCCTTCTCTGAAATACCTCAACAGCCCCATAACACCTGTGTCCGTCTGCCTTGCACCCATCCTTGCATTGGCAATGCACCAACAATAGGTTAGACAATCCGCAACCCTCAGACCAGATGCAGCGGGCCTCAGAAAGGGCTAGCTAGCATCAGCTCATCCTCCTCTTGTTCATGTTGCAAGGAGGTTGACCACAGGTCAAACTCTCCTTCAATTCCCTGAGGCTAAAGGAATGCTGCTGCTGCTGCTACTAAGTCGCTTCAGTCGTGTCCGACTCTGTGCGACCCCATAGGTGGCAGCCCACTAGGCTCCGCCGTCCCTGGGATTCTCCAGGCAAAAACACTGGAGTGGGTTGTCATTTTCTTCTCCAATGCATGAAAGTGAAAAGTTAAAGTGAAGTCACTGAGTCGTGTCCAACTCTCAGTGACCCCATGGACTGCAGCCCACCAGGCTCCTCCATCCATGGGATTTTCCAGGCAAGAGTACTGGAGTGGGGTGCCATTGCCTTCTCCAGACTAAAGGAATATTCACCTCTAAATTTCACTGTCTCTTTTCTTAAACATACAGAGATCTTTCAGGGGAAAAACATCTTTAGAGGTGAAGAAATGTATGTGAAGTTCAGAGTTTATTCAGTTTCACTTCACATTCACTTTCTTCAATTAGAATCAAGTAAATTAAATCTTAACTAAAAAAATAATCATAAACATATGGCANAGGAATATTCACCTCTAAATTTCACTGTCTCTTTTCTTAAACATACAGAGATCTTTCAGGGGAAAAACATCTTTAGAGGTGAAGAAATGTATGTGAAGTTCAGAGTTTATTCAGTTTCACTTCACATTCACTTTCTTCAATTAGAATCAAGTAAATTAAATCTTAACTAAAAAAATAATCATAAACATATGGCATGATCCCATTTTTATGAAAGTATTTCTATCTCCATACTATCTGTAAAAATGCATAGAAATATGTTTGCTGCTAAGTCGCTTCAGTCACATCCGACTCTGTGCAACCCCATAGACGGCAGCCCACCAGGCTCCGCCATCCCTGGGATTTTCCAGGCAAGAACACTGGAGTGGGTTGCCATTTCCTTCTCCAATGCATGAAAGTGAAAAGTGAAAGTGAAGTTGCTCAGTCGTGTCTGACTCCTGGCGACCCCACGGACTGCAGCCTACCAGGCTCCTCCAACCATGGGATTTGCCAGGCAAGAGTACAGGAGTGGGGTGCCATCGCCTTCTCCCAGAAATGTGTTTAGGATGCTGTAAAAGAAATGTCGGTTATGGTCATATTTGAGTGATGAAACGAGGCAATATTTTTATTTTGTACTTTTTTGCTTAAATTGTTTATGAGAATTGTTTTCACAGAAAGAATAAAGCGACTTTTCTTTAAAACAAAAACCAAAACAAACAAAGAAAAAAACCCTGACATCTTGGCAAGAGTCCCCAGGTTTAAAGCTTCCATGTTTACTTTCTTCCTCTTGCTCCTCCTGCCTTCCCTGACCCCAAGCTGCCTCTATTACACTCCTCCCTCTCTTACCATTCCCTTTAACACCCCTGCCCCTTTTCTGCTTGCCTTGCTTTCCCCAGGTCTAGTCCCTCTTCCCTAGACTGAGAAAATGCCATCGCTGGCCCACAAGGGTGGGAATGGGAGGCTCCTTCCCTTTTTCTGTAGGAGGTTGGGGGTGGGCACTTTTTTTTTCAGACCCTCAGTGTCCCTTCCTTTCTGCCCTACTTCTCACGACCACAGTGAGGCCGGAGGAATGGACAGAGAGCTCTGACCTCAAAGGAGCTTTGCGGCAAACTGCTGACACAATTTGGCCAGGGGAAGAGCTTGAATCTTCTTTCAGGCTCTGTGTTATCCCCTCAGCTCTACTTTTTGTCCCCAACACCTCTGCTATCAATACATTACTAACTTCTTGAGTTGCCATATTCTCTCAAGGATCTGCCTCTGAGGAGGGTTCACTCCCCGCCTACCCTGGACCAGGAGGAGCAGCGAGCAGAGTGGCTTGAACCACCCTCACCCAAGCCCCCTGTTGATAGAGATCCAGGTCTACCCAGACAGGCTGACAGCTACCTACCATTTACCCGAAGAAATTTCCCTCCAGGACTTTCCTGGTGGTCCAGTGATTAAGAATCTCCCTGCCAATACAGAGGACACGGGTTCCATCCCTGGTCCGGGAAAACTAAACACGCGAGTCTAGAGCCTGTTGTCCGAAACAAGAAGCCACCGCAGAGAATCCTGCGTGGCTCAACGCAGAGTAGCCCCTGCTCGCTTCTGGCGCAACTAGAGAAACCCGCGCAGCAACAAAAACCAACCACGGCCAATACTACTAATAATAAATAATTTAAAAAAATAAAAGAATTCACCTGCCAATGCAAGAAACAGGTTCGATTCCTGATCCCGGAAGATCCCACATACCGCCGTGCAACGAAGCCCGGGAGCCGCAATTACTGAAGCCCGCGCGCCTTAAAGCCTGTGCTTCCGAGCAAGAGAAGCCACCGCCATCAGCCCCGGCACTGCAACGAAGAGTAGCCCCAGCTACCCGCAATTAGAAAGAGCCAGAGCAACAACCAAGACCCATTGCGGTAAAAATAAATAAATAAAATTTAAAATTCCCTCCATTAAAAACACACGCACACGCACACCTCCGTCAGCGGGTGACTGGGTCATGAGGCGGACTAGAGAAAGAATAGGGACATTTCAGGCACACAGTTACGAGTGTAACACCGCCCCTTCCCCACAGCTTCGCTAACGGACTTATTTAAAGTTGCCCTTATGCTTCAACTAGTCTCCATCCCAAGCTCACTCTGAGTTTCGCGCCTCACTCCGCTGGAAACGGGGGAAAGAACTCCGTCAGATACGTTTCAACCTCGCCGCTCGCTCCTGCACGTCTCATTGTTGCAAGGTACGTCAGGAAAAAGCTGCCAGCCATTCTCACAGGCAGCTACGGACTGCAACCATAGGAGCTTTCCCTCAGGGTTTGCCTTATTCACCATTTAATTAGCCGCGAAGACGTTCAACTGTGTGGAAATACAAAATGCAGCCTTACTTAAACGGACTGTGAGAAACTTCGCGCTGTGGCCTTGCCGCGGTCCCTTCAAGAGCCCTCTGGCGCCGCAAGCAGTCTGGGTGTCGGGAGCCGGGAGGTTCCGCGCTGTGTCGTCCGGGCCGCTAACGTTCGCTGCGCAGCCTCTCGCACCTTTGCGTCTCGCAGCACAGTCGCCCACCGTCGTGGAGTTCAGCACCCCACCTCTGCGGTCTTCGACGGCGGCCAGCAGCCGGCCCCGCCCCTACCCAGCCTCGCCCAATGGCGACACGACGGAGGCGGGACTGGGTTGCTCTCGGGGGCCACGCCCCCGGGATCCACGCCCCGGCGGTAACCCTCGTTTGCTACCGCGCGGGTCTGTCTCCAGGGTTGCCCGATTGGAAGGGTCCTCGAAGGGACGCCGGGGCCTCGGGCCCCTAAGAGCAGACACGCTGCCTCCACTTCGCCCCTCCATCTCCTCCCTGAGCAGAGTCCTGCTGTTGGCTGGTCTAAGGGAGGAGGGCTCAGGTGAGATTCTCCGCCTACAACTCCTATCGAGGAGTGGGGATGCCAAGGGAGGGGAGGGAGGAGGGGCCCAGGGAAGGAAAGGGACGTGGCCCACAGACTTGAGCACCGACTTTAGGAATTCTTCACTCGCCTCCTGCCCTTCTTCCCCATCCCCAGGCCTCTGGGCCCTCCTCTCTGGATGGGTAGCAGGGATAGAAGGAGATTCTTCGCTGACTACCCGTTTGTATGTTTTTAGCTGTGAACCATGTTCGTTGTTGTTTAATCGCAAAGTCGTGTCTTTGCGACCCCATGGACTGTAGCCCACCAGGCTCCTCTGTCCATGGGATTCTCCAGGCAAGTATATTGAAGTGAGTTACCATTCCCTCCTCCAGGGATCTTCCTGACCCAGAGATCGAACTCCAGTCTCCTCCGCCTCCTTTATTGCTGACAGATTCTTTACCAATGAGCCACTGGGGAAGCCCGGAAACACAGGACGCCCAGTTAAATTTGAATGTCAGGTAAACAATTAAAATGTAAGTATATCCCAAATATGGGATATACTCACACCAAAAAAAGCTTTCATTGTTTACTTAACATTCAAACTTGACTGGGCATTCTGTATTTTATTTGGCATCCCTACACCCCAAATATTGGCTCGAGAGGGAAAGCCACTCCTACAATTTTTTTTTTTCAGTTTTCTTTCATTTCTTAAATTGTTAGCCCAAAGTTAAATTATTAGCCCACAGCCTCACTAGTCTATAGATGCAAATGAATTCACTTAAAAATAACAAATGTCCTTGGCCTGCCCGTCTCCCAGTGCAGGACTTTGTCCCTCTGAGATACCGTCCTCTGCGGTTTCCCCCAAAGAGGTTCCTCAGCTCCAGTGGTAGTCGGGTGCCCACAGCCCCCTGGCCACATGAGGGCAGCGGTTGCTTGGCTGTGCAGTGAGGCCGAGCCTGTGCCTCAGCGCCCTCTGCTGGTAAATCTCAGACTGCAATCTCGGGGGCTGCCCGAGGACGCTGGGCTCCACCATCCAACAGCTGAGCGAGTTCCTTTAGGGAGAGAGAAAGGCCTCTTCTCCTTCCTCTCATCGGACTAACAGCAGATGGCCTCTCCAACTCCCCTCTCTGCCTCACCTCCTCCTTCCTCACGATGCTCAAGCCTCCTCTTGCCTTCTCTTGGCTCCCTCCACCTCAGAGGTCCAGCTTGGTTCTGCGCTGACCAGAGGCTCCTCAAATGCTAGGCAGGAGCCAAGGGTCACAGCCAGCTGCCTCTCCTGCTACATCGCTTGCACTGCGGAAGTTCTGCCCTAGACGGCCAGATGAGCTTGTATCCATTTAAACCTCCCATCCTCACCCCGGTGGTGCTTTGGCCAGTCTGTGGCAGCTCCTCTCCAGGAAGGATGACTTATTCATTTTCTGTCTCTCCGTCAGGCGGGATTTGGTCGTCCTAGCACAGGCACAGAGCAGAGTGAACAAATTCTAGCAAAATGAAGGCTGAGAGGCTGGGGCGGGGATGAAAGGACCTCCCTGGATCAGAGGCAAAGTGTGATTTTCTTTTTTTTTTAATAAAGACACTTCATTTACAGATAATACAAAATAAATCACAGGACAAACTACTGTGCAGGGGGAGGGACAGCCCCTATTTTAACCTCCCTCCCTATCCCGAAATAAGTTATATAAAAAATTTTAAAGGCCCTAGAAGGAAGGAGGGGTAGGGCTGGAAGCACCTTTGCTGATTGGGGATTTGGGGCCTGCAGTCCTCAGCCACTCTATTCCAGGGCAGAGTGGACCCTGGCTCGCTCCCTTCCAAGTCCTGGGCTTGGCAAGGAGGGAACACAGCTACAAGGGCAGTTGGTGGTCATTATTGAGGCTCCCAGGCCAAGGATCCCGGCATCTGACTCTAAAGGGTTGGAGTAAGGGTGGCGAGTGGCGCTGAGGGTGGGCACGGGGTTGGCATTATTGCAGTGCTCCAGCCATCTTCCTCCTGGCCCTGGACATGGGTCTGCACCAGGTTCTGGGGAGCAGCCATGTCAGGGAAGGAGTGTGGGGATCCTCAAAGCGACGATGTTGTTGAGTCCACCACCTCGCGGCCGTTGCAAACAGTGGGGACAAACTGGGAGCCAGACCCTAGGAAGAGGAAACTGGAGGTTGGGGCGAGTCCCGAGGCCCCTTCACAGTCGGTGGGCATCAGGGAGGCAGGACTGCGGGGAGCAGCTCACACCCCCCCAACTCCTGTTCAGCCTCATCTAGGGGGCACACCACCCCCAGCCAAGGAATCTCAGCAACTCAGGAAGCGACCCCCATGCTGAGAGCTGGGGCGGGGGCTTCTCACAGATGGACACTGACCTTGGCCGAGGCTGGAGCTGGCTCTGGCAGCTGCGCTGCTGAAGCGGCTGGTGGGCGTGCGGTGGCTGACCACGTTCTTTTGTGGCTGAAACAGGATGATGTGCAGCTTGGGTGCAAACAGACAGCCGAGCACCACGGAGCCACTGAGGCTGACCGACACGCACATGGTGGTGGTCTGCACCTGCAGTGGGAGAGGTCAAGGATGAGTCTGTCCCACGGGCCTGGCCCTGGCCCTGGGAACCCTGCCCGGGTGGTGGGATAGGGAGCAGGGGGCACCGAAAGCATCCAGCCCTGGGCCTTGGTCCATTTGCCAAGCCCGAGAATTTTCAGGAAGGTTGGGCACAGTCCCAGCATCAGCCTCAGTGCACCGTCTTCCAGGAAGACCAAAGTTCTAGGTGTGGGGTTAGGGTGAGCATGTGAGGTGCATGTATGCATGGGAGTGTGTGTGCAGGCATGTATGTGTGTCGGGGTGCAAGCGTGGAGTGCTGGCATGTAATCACATGTGTATCTGTATGCGGGCGTGTGTGCAGGGGTTGGTGAGAGTGTGCAGTTGTGTGTGAAAGTGTAGGATGCATGCATACGGATGTGTGCAGGTGGGTAGATATGGATGCATGCCAGCTGTACAGGTATGTGCACATGTGTGTGAATGTGGGGATACATGTGTGTGCATGCGTGTTTGGGATCGGTGTGTGTACCTCCTGGCTGAGTCCTTAGCCACTTATGACTGGCATGCAAGTGCAAATGATATGCAAATGCAGGCTGAGTCACAGCAGATTCCCTCCCCAGCTCCGGCCTCCACCGCCCAGGCGGGTAGTCCAGCAGGTGCTCCAGCAGCCAAGCCCAGCTGGCCCTGGCCCTGGCCCTGCCCACCGTACCTCTGTCCTGAGGGAGGGGGCCTTTGCAGGGGCTGTGGCCTCAATTTTCCTGCTCCTTTAATTGTTAAGATTGTCAGCTCAGACCCTGCTCTGTACTCCCATGCTGAGTGACCTAAGGGAAGGGATTGAACTTCCCTAAGTCTCCATTTCTTCCTCTGTAAAATGGGGAGAGCCACGGAATTTACTCCAGAGTCATGAGGACCACCCAAGACTAACCTCTTATTGTTCAGAGCGCCCCTCACCTGTCACCTCCTCAGAGAGGCCTTCCCTGAGCACCCCATCTGAAGCAGCCATTGTCCCTTGAAGCTGAGCAGACCGTGGAACATTCAGTGCCAGCTGGAATTTTGCTTGGAATCCACCAACTGGGGTAGTTTTCACCTGCTTTGACCTTCCCGAACTCTACATCCCAGATCACCTCACACTCCTTGCTTCACCTTTCCTGACTTCCCTGGTTTCATCTCTCAGCCCCAGAGTCACACAGCTCCAGGGGTGCCACGTCACACTGCCCAGCTCTGAGGGGCCTCAGAGCATCACACCCCTTGGAGCTGCTGGCTCCACAGCCCTGCCCTGCCATTCCCATTCCTGCCTCCTCCTCACCTCTGCCTACCCTTCCACCATGTACACCCCCCACCGCAACTCAGGGAGGCAGAGGGGAGGGCAATGCAGACCCTCTGTTCTGATCAGTTTCCATATTGACTGTCCTCCCTACCTCCACCCTACCTATTCCAAACTGACTGCACTACAGAGTTCAGATCCAGGACTCCTTCTAGGCCCCACTCAGCCTTCCCACCTTGCCAGCCAGTCCCAACTGGGCCACCATAAGCTGTGAGCTCCTGGGTGAGCATTTAACCTATTGGAGCCTCAGAGTTATCAGAAGACTCAGTGAGGTACCAGGAAACAGAAGGTCCCGTGTCCTGCTCTGCCCCCCTCCCCCACCTCCATCTGCCCTGGAGCAGATCACTCACCCGGTAGTCACTGGAGGTGACATAGAAGATGGGCAGGAAGGCCAGCCAGATAATGCAGGTGGTGTACATGGTAAAGCCGATGAACTTGGCCTCGTTGAAGTTCTCGGGGCACTTGCGGGTCTTGAAGGCGTAGAGCGTGCAGAGCGCAATGAGGAGCACATTGTAGGCCAGCGAGCCCAGCATGCTTGCGTCGCGGTGGTTACAGCGCAGTGTCACTACCTCCCGCCGCTCAGGGGCTGTCTCCTTGCCTGTGCCCGGGGCCTCCACCACCAGCCAGGTGGCCACGATGAGCAGCTGGCCCGAGATAAGGGCCAGGCAGATGGCCACCTGCGAGGCAGGGCTGATGAAGCGCGGCCGCTGGGCTCCCTCCCGGGCCCCACCGAAGATGCGCGCGATGCGGTTGGTCTTGGTGAGCAGAGCTGAGTAGCAGACGGAGAAGGCAGTGCCCAGACCGAGGCGCCGCAAGGTGCACACCGCCGTGGACGGCTTGGCGATGAAGACGAAGGTCATGCAGTAGCAGAGGAAGACGCCGCCCAGCAGGATGTAGCAGAGCTCTCGGCCCGAGGCCTTGACCACAGGGGTGGCGTTGTGCCTCACGAAGACACCCAGCACAAAGAGGGTGGCCAGGGCGCCTAGGCAGGCGATGGTGACAGGTCCCACGGCCCAGGCATCGCCCCAGCGGATGTATTCCTGGGGCAGCTCGAAGCAGCCGGTGAGGCTGGCGTTGGGCCAGTAGCCCAGGCCACAGTCAGCACAGGTGAACTCATCCAGCCGGTACTCATAGGGCTGGCAGGGAATGCAGAGCCAGCAGCAGACCTCCCCCGGCTGCACGCTCTTCACCTCGTTCTGGAGGCAGGGCTCACTGCAGCGAGAGGCGGGCAGGGGACCAGCTGAGGGTGAGGCCCAGGGGATGAGGCTGGTGTCCAGGGTCAGGCCTTCTGCCCAGTAGCCCACCTTCTGGTAGCGATAGCGCCCACCGCCTGCCTGCAGGTAGGTGAAGATGTTGTAGCGACCAATACCGTCCCCAAAACGGTCGAAGCGGACCTCGCTGTGGGTGTCAGCTGGGCGGAAGGGGGCTGGGGTTGGGGAGAGAAGGAAGAGAGGGTTGGATTGGTGGGTCATCCTGATGTGACCTCAGCCCTAACATGGAACCCAAACCCCAGAGCTGAAGTCAGTCTTTGTCCTTCTGATCCTCTCCCCAGCACAAAAGCCTGCCTAACCTCAGCCATTTTTCTAAATGAGAGGCCTAAATAAATAACAGACCCCAACCCCAAGCCCAGAACAGAACCCCAGCCTTAAAGTTCAGGCATCTCCACAAACCTAATGCCCAAACCAACTCATGACTCCCAAAACCCAGTCTTAGACCTTCCAACGCAAACCCCAACTGTATCCCAAAACACACCACAACCCTTTCTCCAAATTTAACATGGAGACTCCCAAAAGCTAAACTCGACCTTAGGTCTAGTCCTGGTCCTACTTAATCCCATCAGTTATATCTCCAGCTCCAACCCCCTACCAGTCCTAACACTGATTGCAGTATAAGCGAATCCCAACCTCAGTGGTCACCCGGAACCACTGATGTTTACCAGAATGTGCTTGGCAGGCAGCTCACAAATCCCTCCACTCCCCACACCCATCCCCCACTGTGATCCTCACATCGCCCAACTAGTCTGAGAAGGCAGGGACCCCATCATCCCAGGTCCCAGTGACAAATGGCGTTCAAGTTAGCAGATGATATGCTTAAGACCCCATGGTGAATGGTGCAGCCTGGGTTCAAATGCAGGTCCCCCATGGCCTCTACTCTTTCTACCCAGTCCTCGAAGTCTTCAAAATCCAACTTGAGCCCTACTATAAATTCCACTTAGCCCAGAGGGCTAAATTTAGCCTTGTTCTAATGTCAACCCAATCAGACCCAAACGTAACACTAACCCCCAGCCTGACTCTCCTATAACTCTGAATGTCAATCTTATAGGAATTGCTACTCTTCTTGATCCTGGTCCAGAGCTCCAAGCTTTTTCAGCCCTGGCACCCTCTCTCGCTGTTCCTGCAGTCATTCTTTCTGAAGCACAGCGATGACTCTGTGGCATTTATTTTTCTTGAAGCTGGAACTTTTATTAAGATAACTTTTGGTTTGAAAATACCACGGCCACCTCGAGTGGAAAAGCAAGATTAGGAATAGAAATTTTCCTGGAAAATAGAGGGTCATCCTGATGCACCTTTATTCTCACTCTCTCTGATATCCTGCTGCCTGACAATGGGCTTGAGATCTCCCAATCCTACTCCCTGCGTGATAAAGAAGCAGGAGATAGAAGGCAAGGCCCAAGCAGGAAGCAGAGGCCCTCACAGTGCAGAGCCAGGCCAGATGTCTACTCTCTGGAAGGATTTCAGGAAGTGGCACCTCAGGCCTGGCTCCTGTTGGAGTCTTCCCTGCCTGGCTGGCCTTGTCCCAACTCTGACACCAGCGCTTTGGGTAAGTCCCTGACTTGCGGTGGGCTGTATTTTCTTAGCCATGTGCTAGAACCTGAGGGCCTGCTCCCTCTCACCCTCCAAGACCCTGCAGCCTGGTGGACCTGGTCGGCACCATTACCATCGAACTTGACGTTGAGCACGAAGTCTTTGTAGAGGCGGCGCCCATTGACGGGCTGCATTGCATCACAGAGGCGGGTGGTGTTGGGGCAGAGGGCACGATGCATGTTGTGCAGGGCATGGGCCATGGCGTACACAGCGTTGACCACAAACATGATCTTGGACTCTTGCTCAAAGGGCACGGCCCGCAGGGAGTGAGCTGCACAGTCTTGCTGCCGGAAGCTGCAGCGGAACCTCTGCTCCCAAAATTCACGGAACCAGGGGTTCCGGCTGTTGTTCCACGGGTCCAGGCTCTGGAAGTAGGAGGCAAAGTCGCTGATGGGGTAGGAAGCCAGCTCTATGGTGATGGCGCCTTCAGCAGCACCCTCGCTGCCTGCCACCACGCTCTCCAGGGCCCCCCAGCCATCACTGGCAACCCAGGTGAAGCTGGCATTGAGGCGCTGGGTGGCAGCGAGGAGCTCGCGGGCGTCCTCAGAGCGGGTGAACAGGACAGCCACACGGGCACTGGGCTTCTGCAGCAGGGCTCGCACCACGCCCTCGAAGGCCGCGCGGCTCATGGCACGGCCCACCTTCTCCGAGGTGGCCACACAGATGTTGCGGGCGCGGGCCTCTAGCTCAAAGGCTTCGATGCCTGTCTCGCCATAGTCACCCTCGGATGCCACGGTGGATACATAGGTCCAGTTGAAGAAGCGGAGAATCTCAGCCATGGCTTTGGCTTGGAAGAAGTCGGGGGGCACCGTGCGGGCAAAGTAGTCATAGCGGGACTTATCACTCAGCTTGGCACTGGTGGAGGCATAGCTGATCTGAGGGATCTGAAATAGCCGCAGGAGGTTGGCCACCTGCAGTGGGGTGGGCCAGGGGTGGAGGTGGCCGAGAGAGCAAAGACAGAGACCAAGTCAAATGCTAGAGACAGCTGTGCCCCTGAACCCAGCCTTCGGACTTTGGGATCAAGTGCCCATGTGGTCCCCTATGATGCCTCCTCTCTCCAAAGACCTGCATCATCTTGATGTGTCTCCCCCGGGGGCAGCAAGTTTTCTGTCTCTTCCTAAGGGCTCAGAAAGACCTAGGGCCAAGGCACCGCGGTCCTGAGCTACACTTGAACCCCTCCCCTGTCTCCCTTCAGATACACAGCTGTAGCAAAGGGAGAGAGCTAAGGAAAAACCTAAGTCCCGAGTGGAGATAGGTTATCCATTGGCTGCACAGGGAGGAGGCACTGGATGGCCTCTGGGATGCTCAGGGGTCTTAAGCTCTCTATCCCCGAGTCAACGCTGACGGGATGATGGAAAGAGAAGGAAAAGGCTCCCTAAAGAAGGAAGACTAAGATTTGAGGGCTCCATAGCTCTGAGAGCCCAGGAGAGGGTCTCTATTGGATGCCTGAGCCGGAAATTAACAAGGCTTCCTGCCTACCTGGCAGCCAGTCTCTCACCCTCAGATCCCTGGGATGTGCCCCTAAGAGTAGGGTCCAGCTAAGAACCTTGTGGCATGGTGGGTGAGAGCAGGGCGTGGCCCAGGTTCCACAAGAAGGAGTGAGGTCCTCTGTTTGCAGCCGGGACATTGATATTTACTCAGGCAGTGTCAGTGCCTTCCCTGTGCTGTCTGACTCTGCACCCCTGGGCAAGTTAGCAAATTCCCTGAACCTCAGTTTCTCATTCCTGCCTTCCAAGATTGCTGAGCTGATTAAGAAAAATGATGTACATGAAGCCACAGTGCCTGGAAGATGATAGGGATTTCGGCTAGAGAGAAGGGGCAGGAATGTGGATGAACCATTCCAGACAGGTGCAGCCACAGGATAAAGGACTGAGCCTTGTTTTGACCCAGACAAGGAAAAAGCAAATGGACGCTGAGCTGTGGGTCCTGCTGTGGGAGTCAGGCAGCTTGGGGTGAGGCAGAGGTAACTGGGCTCCTGGAGGTAAATACAAGAGGCCCTGAAAAGAATTGTGCAGAGGGGGTGCTGGGAAAGCATCCCAGAGGCCCCTTCTGAAGACATCAGCAGTGGGAGGCTGCCTCCCCAGCCCTGCTCCCAGCCCAGACTACAGATGGGGGTGCAGGTGCCACCACGCCTGTCCAAGCTGCCGATGGCCACATCCAGCAGCATGCCCAGCAGAACCGGTAATTCATTCCCGGCAATAGGCATGTGAGCAGGCCTCCCTCCCTACCCCAGGCCAGAAGCTGCCTCCACGGTTCAGACTCCTGCTTCTTCTCTCCTAAATAAGCATTCTGGGTCAGGGGTCCCGGCCTGGTTTCTGATGGCAATGCCCTCTGCTGGCTTCCTTGAGGCAGCTGAGGCCCCCAGACGAGGCCCTCCTTGCAACTCCCAACACCAGTCTCAGCTCTGGCCTCACCTTCCAGCAGCATAGGCTGGCACCAGACAGGTAAGGGTCCAGACAACAGGTGGAACCCAGTCAAGGACAAGGAGGATCCCCCTGGGCCGCAGCGGCAAGGTGTGCCAAAGGCCATCAGTTGTGCCCTCTGCTGACCCCTTGTGGGAAGAACAGGAGGGAGAGCCTGGGTCCCTCCCTCTCACCTGGTCATCCTGCACTTACTGCAGATCCTGGGGTACCCTCCTCCTCACCTCCCACACATCCTTCTGGGGCCCCCTCCCCTGTTTCTCTTCTCTGAATTGCTCTTGGTTTCTGTCTCCCCCTTTCCAATACACGGAGAGATGATCTGACAGTCCCCGAGGTCCTTGGCTGAGAGCCCTACGTTCATGTCTCCGCTTTGTGAGCACCAGGACTTGTGGCCTGCCTCTCTCTAAGCCTCAGTTTCCTCATCTATAAAGTGGCTTAAGAATGGCAGCAGCTAATATTGATTACACCCTTATGATCTGCCAGCCCCCTTGATTCACGCTTTGCATGTGTTACCTCATTAAATTACCACCACACCCCTAAGAGTGGTAAGCATTATCCCACTTTACAAGGATGAAACTGAGCTACAGAAGAGAGAAATAATGTCCAGAGTCACACAGTGAGTGGGAAAACCAGGATTCAAAACTAGAGTTCTGACACAAAAGGCCTGGCTATTAAGGTCCTTAGGGCTGTTTAACATCAGATGTGTGTGTGTGTCTTGGAAGTGAGATGTTCTCCTTGCATAATCTCTAAAACTTGACCCCCATTTTTCCATAGGGGCACTCTCTTAGACTTCTTTAAAAAGCTACTCAAAGGAAGCCTCTAGTCCTCTTCCAGTGCATAGTAACCCAGAGTCCCTGCTCAGCTGGAATTTCAGGTACCCGCCCCCTCTGGCTTCCCTGCCCAGCCTCCATTTCAACAGCCCCGATGTACCTGGATGGAGACATCGCTGTAGGAGCCGCCAATGACACCAGTGATGGCAGTGGGAGCATCACCGTGGGTGGCATAAGAGCCGTCAGGGCAAATGTGGCGTGAGCCATCGGCACCACGGCTGAGTGAGGCACGCACAAAGTCAAGTGCCTGCTCCAGAGCATGCGTGTCCTTGGAGCAACTGTCGAGTATGTGCGCACCCAGGCGCACTCCTGGGAGCAGACTCGGGTCACGGTTGATACGATCCAGCGCAAAAAGCATGGCCTCCAGACGCTGGATGCCGCGATGTTCATTGACAGGACCACACTCCTCTGCTGGGCCACCCTTCTGATGTACCGGAAACAGCCCACCCAGAACCAGGTCCCCCTCCAGGGTCAGCACCTTCTTGGCTGGGCCTTCAGCCACAGCGCCCCACAGCAGCAGCAGAGCCAGGAGCCCAAGCAGTGATCCCATGGCCCCAGAGGGGATGGATGGGTCCGGCAGACCTGGGCCTCCAGGGAAGGAGGGCGGAAGCAGCAAAAGCAAAGAGAGGTGGAAATAGACCAGGAAAGGACAGACAGGAAGAGGATGAGGAGGGACCCAGCTCCTGCAGAGAGAGAGAGACAGACAGACAAACAGGTAGGGAACAGTGGAACCTGAGAGTGGCTAGCCCTTCTGACTCTGCTTCCCCTAAACTTCTTTCCCAGGGACTGAGGAGCCAGGGAGAGGTGGTGCCCTTAACTAGGATGAGAAGCTCCTGGGACACCCCTTGGCCTGTTCCTCAGTCCTGCCTGGATCTGGGGTTAGAGATGGGCTCTGAGCTCATCCTAAATTTAGCAGAGGTGGAGGAACTACATGGGGTAGAGGTCCAAAAAGAAAACAGAAGACCCAGAAGAATGTCCAGCACCCTGCACAAACCTCCTGGGACCCTAAAGTCAACAGCTTTGCAGCAGAAGGTCACAGTTACAAACTTGGGGGTCCAGTCCCCATCCTTGGGTTTCCAGAGAGGAGCCATTTGAGGGCTGAGAACCCACCAGGGAGGAGGGAAGGAAGAAGCTCTAAATGGTAGTCTTGAACTCTAGGGAAGCTCAAATGAGTAACCAAGGTTCCCAGCCTCTCCTCCTGACGGAGGAAGTAAATAGAGACTCTGGGTCTTGAAAGTTAGCGAGGTAGAGAGGCTGGCCCCAGGGAGGGACACTGAAGTGGCCACAGGTCCTAAGGTCAACAGGGAAAATAGATATGAGTGTGTGTGTGTGTCAGGGGTGGTGGGCAGTCCATCTGCTCAAAATCTCAGAACAGGGTTCAGGGTGAGACTTTTGGACACCTTAGCACTATGTATATAGACTGCCATTTGAGACTTTTTGCCTTCGTTTTCTCTTCAGTTCACAACCAAGCAGAGAAAGTCAGCACCTCCAGTCTCCCTGTCCTTGGCCTCAGGGCCCTGTTCACCCTGGCCCTCAGAGATTCCTGCCTCCCTCTTCCACTCTGCACCCCATCATTTGTGCCCCAGCTGTCCGCCCAGACACCCATGACACATAGGCTCTCACAATAGTACAGGCTTGGGAAGGCGAGGAGAGGGAAACTGAGCCTGAAGAAGGGCAGAACTAGTCCAAGGACCCCACGTCGTGGCCACAGAGACAAGGGCCCTTCACTTGGCCCCCTCAGCACCCCAGGGTTACTCTCCTGCTGGGGCCAGGCCAGGGGACCTGCAATCCTGCGCATCCCCAGAAAGCAGCAGCTCAAGCAGGCAAACAGGAGAGAGAGGTAAGCACGAAGCCAACACAGATGGGGGCACAGACCCAATGGGAGCTGAGTCCAAATGAGTCAACCACAGTCGTCCCACAGGGGTGGCTGAGACCAAAGCTCCAACAGGGACAGAGCCTTGAAGGGGAGAGAGAACCTTGAAAGCAGGGCAGCCTGAGAGCCTGGGCCACAAAATTTGGGGAGATGGAGCCTGAGAGGCTGAGACAGACAGAGGCACAGACAGAAAGACTGACCAAAGGACCGAGGGGTAGGAGGAACGAGGGAGCAAGATGCAGGGCGTGCGGTCTTTGGGGAAGAAAGGCGGGACGCCTGGGGCTGCCTTCCCGCTTCCCGGAGCTCCTGACTAGCGCTGTCTGGATGCCCTGGCCAGTCCCTGCCCCGGGCGCCCCGGAACTCGAGGGCCCGAGGGACCCCAGGATCGATACGGTCGGTGGCGGCCGCAGCAGCACCCGGCTTACCCTACCTTGCGCTCCCCGCTCTGGCGTGGAGAAAAACCGAGCGGAGCGAGCCAGGGGCATGGGGTTCCAGCTCCTGCTGGGGCTGGCTCGCTCGCTCGCTCGCTGGCTCGGCAGCTCTGCTCTGCCCGCCCGCTCGGCCGGCCGCTTTCAATCGCGGCCCGCCCCGCCCCCGGCCCCGGCCCGCCCCCAACCCCTCCTCCGTCCCTCCCCACTCCCGATCTCCCGCGCCCAACCCGGCCTCCGCCTCCCTCCATACGCCTGCAACACTCCCCTGCTCTTCAGGAGCACCGGCCCGACGCTGTCCACCGCGTGGTGCTGAATCCGCGGGCTCTCCTGCCCTCTGCTAGAGCAGGTGCCTCGGGTCCCCTCCGCCCCAAGTCAGACTGAGTCCCAGAAGACCAGCGAGCATGAGGCACGCGGCTGGGAAGGTCACTGAGCCCAGTGGGGTGCGCACAGTGCTGTGGATTTCCATCTGTGAGAGCGGGAAGGCTGGCTCTAGGGTTGTGGAGTGCCCCTAGGGGATAGGTAATGGGGCACGTGGGAGCCAGGGGGAGCGCTTAGCCTGCTGCCTCCCTGTCCTCACCTCCCTTCTCCCTACCCACTCCCATACTGCGTTCCCATCCACATGCCAGGGCTGGGGTTAGGGCATGTCTTCAGCCCCGACTAAGAGCTGGGGCCTGAGTCACTGGAAGGAAGAGATAGAGCGAGAAGGGGTCGGGGGAGGGGGGAAAGGGTCAGAGGAAGATGGAACCTTCTCTTCCTTCCTGCAGATGACCTTTAAAGCCATTATATCCCCCTACACCCCCCAACCCTGACCTNGGCCAGTCCCTGCCCCGGGCGCCCCGGAACTCGAGGGCCCGAGGGACCCCAGGATCGATACGGTCGGTGGCGGCCGCAGCAGCACCCGGCTTACCCTACCTTGCGCTCCCCGCTCTGGCGTGGAGAAAAACCGAGCGGAGCGAGCCAGGGGCATGGGGTTCCAGCTCCTGCTGGGGCTGGCTCGCTCGCTCGCTCGCTGGCTCGGCAGCTCTGCTCTGCCCGCCCGCTCGGCCGGCCGCTTTCAATCGCGGCCCGCCCCGCCCCCGGCCCCGTCCCGCCCCCAACCCCTCCTCCGTCCCTCCCCACTCCCGATCTCCCGCGCCCAACCCGGCCTCCGCCTCCCTCCATACGCCTGCAACACTCCCCTGCTCTTCAGGAGCACCGGCCCGACGCTGTCCACCGCGTGGTGCTGAATCCGCGGGCTCTCCTGCCCTCTGCTAGAGCAGGTGCCTCGGGTCCCCTCCGCCCCAAGTCAGACTGAGTCCCAGAAGACCAGCGAGCATGAGGCACGCGGCTGGGAAGGTCACTGAGCCCAGTGGGGTGCGCACAGTGCTGTGGATTTCCATCTGTGAGAGCGGGAAGGCTGGCTCTAGGGTTGTGGAGTGCCCCTAGGGGATAGGTAATGGGGCACGTGGGAGCCAGGGGGAGCGCTTAGCCTGCTGCCTCCCTGTCCTCACCTCCCTTCTCCCTACCCACTCCCATACTGCGTTCCCATCCACATGCCAGGGCTGGGGTTAGGGCATGTCTTCAGCCCCGACTAAGAGCTGGGGCCTGAGTCACTGGAAGGAAGAGATAGAGCGAGAAGGGGTCGGGGGAGGGGGGAAAGGGTCAGAGGAAGATGGAACCTTCTCTTCCTTCCTGCAGATGACCTTTAAAGCCATTATATCCCCCTACACCCCCCAACCCTGACCTCCCCTGACCCCTCCACGAATCTCGACTCTCATGTATAAAGGGTATTAATGGCAGATACCAAGCTTGGGTGGGGGGTAGGGTTGCAGGTCCAGGGACTTAGGGTCAACCCTGAGGGACAAGCTGGGGCCAGCAGGGGGATCTGGGAGGGGAGGGGGCTGGGGAAGAGGCGCCTGAAACTGGCAGCTGTGTAGGAGGGAGCGGGAGCAGGAGCTGGAGCCCGCACAGAGGGGGGATAGCTCTGAGAAGACGTTCTTGACTCTTGTTCCCTCCTGCAGCAGAGTGAGAAAGGATGCCCCTGGGTAGGGGCCAGGGGTAATCGGCATCACCAAACTATACTGAAGGATTTGGGAAGGTGGGTGCTGCACTGAGATGTAGCCCCAGAGCCACTCTGCACACATGCTAAATAGCATGTGTGAGCTGCACAGGGTCTCTCGACACATGTTCCCCAGGTGCTGCCCTTTCCTCCACAGGTGTCAGGAAAGGCAAGGCCAGCTCGGATGCAGGCCTGTGAGCACACAGCACACCCAGGTGCCTCTGGTACACACAGCTACATGTGGGCTCGAGGGATTCTCACCGAGGAAGGACAGGCTTTTTCCCTGGACACAGAAGTCCAGCACCCCACTGCTCTGGAAAGCACACAGCTGTGCAACAGACCAACAGATCAAACCCAAACAAACACAAACTCCATCGCTAATGGGAGGTGAGGTGGCAGCAGGATAAGGGTGCAGAGCTGTCAGACAAGGCCTCGGAGACAGTCATGCCATCTTCACTTCCCGCTGCTCTCACCATCTCTGGCTGTCTCAGCGCAGCTGCTCCCTGGGGTCCGAGAGTGATGGGTCGGGTCCCTGGAGTAGAGGGGTTGACAGCAGTGTGGTGCTGAGGTGAGGGGACTGCACAGCAACCCCAGCCTACCCACCAAGGCAGCCACACCAAAGACATCGGGTCTTAAACACAGCGCAAGCCCGGGTGGCCTGGTGTGTAGCCCGCAGCAAGTGAGCCACACAGCCCTGCTGCAGCACATGGATGTGGTCACACACCCAGCTGTGCACATGCGCACACACTCAGCCTTACATGAAGAGCTGCACATGTGCACACAGCCGCACACACAGCATTACATGCAAACACACAACTGTACACAGACACAGCTCTACACGTGGACACACAGCTGTCCACAGGGACATGGCTAGCCATGGACACACAGCTGCAGAGACCTACTACAGCTTTATATATGGACAGAGAAACACACAGCTTTCCATTCGAACACACCCTCACATGCAGACAGCTGTACACACACAGCTTATATGGACAAGCCCTGAGTGATGGTTCCAGACAGCCAGGTTCTTACCCCTGTAACAAAACTACACTTAGACACTGCGCACAGCAGCACATGCAGAGTCACACCGCCATCCACACACAGACAGCCACGCCCAGGACCACCGCCACCTGACCCATCCGCGGTTACACGTAAAAGACCAAAAGCACGTGTGTGTGCCTGCACACACGCAGGTACACAGGCACTGGCGGGGATGTCCTCAGTAGGTGGGCAGTGCCAGGGTTAGCACCTGAGCCATGGACACGAAGGCACTCCATTGTGGCAGGCAAAGGTGGGTGGAGGGCATCCGAGGTTCAGCTTTCATGCTCCTTGTCCTGCCTGGCCTGCTCTCCTGAAGCCTGGGGGAGGCCCTGGGGCTGCTGCAATGGAGGAGCAGCTGTCAAGGAGAGCTGCATATCAGGGGCAACCCTGGCCAAGGGCAGCAGGGCACCTTCCTCTCCTCAGGTCGGGGGTGCTCCTGCCCACTCCAAGCCTATCTGCACAGGACACCCCAAGGGGAGACAAACAAGCACACAGCACAAATCCAGGTGAAACCAAGAAAATCATTTTTTTATTCTGGGTCCCGGAAGCTCAACATGAATCTGAAAAAAAAAGATGTAACGGGGTGGCAGCCCCAGGGGCTGGGTGCAGATAACAGTCCTGGGTCCCCTGGCTCTGGGGGCCGAGAGGACAGTGAGGAGAAGGCTTGGCCAGAGGCCTGGGGCGGAAGTCAGGGCTGCATGAGAGCCCTGGCCCTGGCCTGAGGCCCGGTGGAGGAGGACTGCAGAGACGCTCAGTTCCTTAGTGGCGGCGCCACAGGAAGGTGCAGGCCGTGCTTACTCCTCGCCCTTCTCCGGGGTCCTGGGCTCCCCGGGCCACTTGGGAGCCCCCAGGGGCTCAGTCTCAGGGCTGAGCCGTGGCTCCCCCAGGGCTCCCTCACCCTCCAGGTCAAGCTCCTCGAAAGACGAGCCACTGGCGCCCGACTCGCTGTAGCTGTGCTCGCTGCGGGTGTCCCCGTCGTCCCAGCCGAGGCTGCTCACCCCGGGGGGCAGCGTGGCCGCTGAAGTGTCCCGGCTGCCAGGACCCAGCTCCAGGCTCACGGAACTTGTGTCGCTCACTGGGTCAGCACCTGGAGGGGAAGAGCGGGGCTCAGCTTAGCTGGGACCCCACCCCTCCTCCAGGGAGAGGACTGAGCCTGCACAGTATGCTCATGAATAATAAAGCTGCCCCAGGCTCAGGAGGCTCATTCCCACTGCCCTCTGCCCTGCCTGGGGGTCCACTGACAGGGCAGAGCCAGAGAAGAGGGGCGGGGTGGGGTGGGGGGAGGGGAGGAGGTCAGCCTGCTGCCCCGAGCCCCCAACAGCCCATTAAGGACCCTTCAGCCCTGACCTGAGGCGCTGAGGGTAGAGCAAAGACTCCAGCAGAGCCCCCTCCTCCACTTCCCCTTTCAGGCTTGGAGACGGGTTTGTCCAAGGCCAGAACGCTGCCCAGAAGGCCCAAGGACAGGGGAAGGGACCAGGAGGCTAGCTCTCCTGTGCCGCTCCCCACCTGCAGGGCTCCCCAAGGGGCAGCCGTGTCCCTGCCTCTGGCCCGCACTGAGCCCCAACTTGAGGAGGATGCTAAGGGAGGAGTTTGATGAAGAAGGCCTGAGAAATTCTCAACAACCAATTACAGGGGAGGATGTGGGGATGAAGCATTTTAAGGACTTTCTTCCTCTATGCCTGGGTCACCCTAGAGGAGCCCTGACCCATCCCCAACTTCTAGTGGCTCCTGATCCCCAGAGCAGCAGGAGAGGACCATGGAGCACTCTGCTATCTGCTGGGGAGCCCTGAGATCCATCCTAGCCTGCTCCTCCCATCCCCAATATATCCTCCAGGCCAGGTTCATCTGCCCTCTTCTGGAGCAGCCTCTCAATTCATCTCCTCAGACCAGAGGCACCAAAAACAGCTGGGGGCGGCAAGGAGAGGCAGAGAACTCAGGCCCACTGTGTGTAGGAATTCAGACTGACAGAAGGTGGACATGCCTCCCTTCCAGTGGGAGAGGGAGGGGGCAGCAGTCAAATATCACAGAAGGTGAGGGTGGGCCAGCTTCTGGAGATCCTGTCTCCATGGTGATGGAGCCCCAAGCCCAGCGCAGCTGCGGACTGCTTGGCATTTGGACTTGGCCTGGAACTTTCACTGAGCCTCAGCTGGGGCTCAGGGTGGGTATGTGTAGGGAGTCTACTTCCTAAGCTTCCTTGGCCCTCAGATGACTCTGGGCCCTACTGCAGGGGTGAGGTGAGCCCTTTGCTGGCCCAGGGCCCTAGTCTTGCTGGGGCCTCAGTCCTGGCTCCCAGGGTGGAGTCATTCAGAGTGAGCCAGGACAGCTCCCTGAGTTGTGAGTGGTTTCCTCTGACCCTGGGGCAGGACAGCAGTCCCTCTTTCTCTCCTTAAATGATGACTGGTGCCCCAGAGGCTGCAGGCCTGAATGGAACGAAAGAGGGGAATCATTTCTCCCTGACCCCATTAAGTTTAACCTGCCCACGCAGCCAACGGCTCTCTAGGAACCCAGCTGTGGGGACCCGCCTGCTTGCCAGCTCCCTGCCTCCTCCCTCTCCCAGCCCCTTGGCTACTGGTGATCAGAGGAGGAGCCCAGGGCTGCCCCTTCAGGCCAGCCTGCCAGGGGAGAACAGCCCCTGGGCACATGTGGATACCCTGACTAAGCAGTGCAAGGCAGGGAAGGGACAGCCCTCCAGCTCCATCAGGGTCCGTGCAGGAGCAAGTCCGAGTCCTGGGCCTGTGTCTCCGGGCAGGACAGGCCAGACCAGGCACGGCAGCACCCAAACCCCCAGGCTGCTGAGGCAGAGAATGAAGCTGCCACCGCACCCCAGTCCCTCTCTCCTCCACTGCCCACAGCCAGTGCAAGGAGATCAAATATTCATAGTCTCTCTGGAGCTAAATAATACATCAATGTAATAACAGGCAGAAGGCAGTTAATCACCCCTTTCACCTCTGAGCCCAAGTGGGGGCCACAGCAGGGAGGCAGAAAGGGACAGGCCAAGTCTCTGGCAGCCAGGCACCCACCACACACCACAGCACAAGTGGCATGCACCTGGCAGGCGGACACCCGGAGTCCACCCCAGGTGCCAGGGCAGACCCTGTCAGAGGTGGGCAGACCTCTGGCCCCCAACTCCAGGGAGTGGGTGGGCAGGCTGGTAGGGAGGACAGGCCAAGAAGCTGGGGGCGTGGCAGCGAAGCTGCAGCCAGCTGGAGCGGGTGCCAAGTAGTCCTTCAACACCCCTGGCAGGCAGTGTTTGGAAGGGGAGCTGGGTGGGTGGGCCAAGGAGGCGGACACGGGCAGCAGAAGGAGGTTGAAGGAAGGTCAGGGTGCTCCCCTTCCTGCCCTGGGGACTGCCAGGGTCTGCTGACCTTGTGCCACGTCCTGGGCCCACAGTAGGGGCGCTGAAGAGTGTCTGCCAGGCACTACCAGGCGGGTGGGAGCAGTGCCCCACGGAGGTAATTAAGTGGCAGATGAAGTTAACTGTGTTGGACATGGCCCCTAGGGAGTGAAGACAGCGTCCCGATACCCGCCCCCCCGCTCACGCTAACACATGTCTCTCAGGGTGACCTTGGCTATTGAAGACTGGATGGACAGAGGGAGCCTCCCAGAGCAGGAGGTGAAGAAGGCAGTCACTCCCTGGTCCTGTGCCACTCCCACAGGTCATGGACTGCCAGATTCCCACAAGGCTCCTCCAGCATGGCCGAGGCTGAGACCCTCTAGACCACTTGGGATATTACCACCAGGCCTCCTGGCCCCCTGGGGACAGCCAGGGGTAGGCTGAGAGCAGGCAAGCCACTTGGTGCCTGGGCCTAGGTAGGAAGGCTGGCTCTGATGGAAGGGGCGGGGGCTTGTCTCCTGTCTCCCTCTGCATGCTCTCTGGCTCCTCTCTGAAAGGGACAAAGCAGATGGCTCTGGTCGGAGCCCAGACCAGAGGGACACCGTTCCTCTCCTTACCTTTCACATCCAGGGTCAATCTCACTTCTAATGAGCCTGACCCAAGCAATGCCTTTCCTGAGCAGCCTCAGCAATGCCCCCCACCCCGACATGAGCATCCAGCTGTCTGTGATCTGAGCTTCCAAGGGTTCTCCTGCTGCATTTGAAGGTGAAGGGAATCCGGGGCAGGATCTCTATCTGCATTGCCAGGGTAACGCGTGAAGCCACGCCTCCATGGATCCGTGTGTCTAGGGACAGGCAACTCTGCACATGGGGAGGTGGGTCCCTTCTGTCACCTCTGTCAAGCCAAGGTCTGGACACCGACAGTGCCACACAGCCAGGGAGGAGGCTCCTTCACCAGGCCCACACGTCCAGGAGGGGGGCTCCAGGTGAGACCCCACCCTCACCCCTGACCCTGTACCTGTGCCATCCACCAGGGCGTCGTTGGCCTCTGCAGGCCCCCGGCTCTTCCGCACTGTCTCCTTCACCTCAGGCACATAGAAGTCTCCCTGCCGTGCCAGGGGGCACATGAAATAGATCTGGTCTTGCTGGTAGATCTCCAGCCGTGGGTGGGCACACAACTTCCGCTCCTTGTTGGAGAGCATGAAAGGCAGAATGAGCCCTACAAGGCCTCTGACCCTGTGTCCCCAAGTGGCCCCAGAAACCGTTCACTGTTTCCTCCCTCTTGGGGGGCTGGCTCCTCCTGCCCCAATCTGCCCCAAATTCCAAATCTCTGCTGAGGGAGGCACCCACACAGCATCCTGTGGGCAGGGCCCACACCCCAGGGCAGTGCTCTAATGACCTGGGAGTCCTAGACAGGTGCTGAAAGGACCCAGGAGCCTGGCACTGCTAATCCTGGTACCAAAGGCTGTTCCAGAAAGCACTATCTCACAGAGCCTTGAAGCTGAGCACCCCAACTTCCCTAGGACAGGGACCCCAAAATCTGTGGCCCCAGGCACCCAAGCCAAGGTCTTACCTGCCAGACTTGCCATCCCTGGACCTGACCTCCTCTCTGCCCTGGACACGGTTGTCTTACCAGCCAATGTTAGGGGAGGCCAGGGCGTGACTCTCAGGCCTCTGGTCCTTGCCCTTGCAGGCATGTTACTGACAAAGCCTGGACAGGGGCTCCAGGACAACTAAACCCCTCTCCCTCTCCCACTCCCATCTCCCTGCCTGTTTAGGTCTATCCCAACCTCCGAGACTACTGGACATGGCTGGCTCCCACCCCTTCTCATACCTGGGTCCAGGATTTCAGCGGAGGGGGTAGACCCTAGGCTGGAGGGACAGACAGGACAAGCGGATCTAACACTGGACACTGCCCGACACCCCAGTGGGCTGAAATACCAGCTTATAGGCCCTAAGTGGAGTCAGGCAGTCCACTCCTGTCTGGACACAGAACCCAGAGCTCCACAGCCCCCAGTGCATGCAGAAGTGACATGGACACATGAGAGAGCTGCCCTGACACAGGCAGGCACACCAGAATAGGGGTTGTGCATCCTGCTCCTCAGCTGCCCCCCTCCCTGCAACAGAGCACAACTACACACCGAGGCGACTGCCAGGCCCCTGCCCTGCAACTGCTCACCCGCCAACCTCCACAACACGGCTATTTATAGCACCGCCCGGCTCTCACCATGAGCTCTGAAATGAGCCTTCCACTTAGCGGTAATGAGAGACTTACTGCCTGGTGGGGAGAAGCCTCTCCAGGACTCCACTTGTCAGCCTGCCTGGCCAAGCTTAGGNAACTGCTCACCCGCCAACCTCCACAACACGGCTATTTATAGCACCGCCCGGCTCTCACCATGAGCTCTGAAATGAGCCTTCCACTTAGCGGTAATGAGAGACTTACTGCCTGGTGGGGAGAAGCCTCTCCAGGACTCCACTTGTCAGCCTGCCTGGCCAAGCTTAGGCTTGAGGAACCCCTCTCAATTGAAGCAAGGGGAAACAGGGGAAAATGAGCCCCCAGGAGAGAGAAGGAAGGAAGGTTTATCCAGTCAGGGCCCTCAGCAACTGGCTGGAGGCCACGTGGGGGTGGATGTCCTGGCCCAAGGTCTAGCTGGCGCTCAGCCTGTGACTCTATGGAAGACCCGGACAAGGCCTTTCGTCCCAAGTCTCTCTGCACTCAAACAGAGTAGGCCACCCTAGCCCTGACGCGTCCAAGAGTACTGAAAGAAAGTCATTATTTTTAACAGTTTGGATTTGATCTTTTTGCTAACCTGGGTCATCTCACAAGTCCATGGTCCCAGCTCTTCCCATCTCCAAACACACCAGTGGCTGCCTCTGCTTTTCCACCCACCCACACAGCCACCCCAGCCCTGGTCTTCAGGAGGAGGGTGAACAAGGACACAGCATCAGGAATGAGGAGCTACCAGGCTCTGGGGCCCCTCTAATGCCAGCACTTGGGGGCAAGCATGTGCCAAACCTGAACCCCTCAGTGTNTCCAAACACACCAGTGGCTGCCTCTGCTTTTCCACCCACCCACACAGCCACCCCAGCCCTGGTCTTCAGGAGGAGGGTGAACAAGGACACAGCATCAGGAATGAGGAGCTACCAGGCTCTGGGGCCCCTCTAATGCCAGCACTTGGGGGCAAGCATGTGCCAAACCTGAACCCCTCAGTGTATTGGGTCACGTCACCAAGGCCAGGGTCAGGGGGGCTCCCTGGAGAGGTCCAGGTCATGCCCTGGGAGCTAAAGGAAAACAAGGGCCCCCCAAACCCAGTTAGGGCATGGCCTTCACCAGCATGCCATGCTCTGGGCATTCAAAGGGTCTAAAAGGAAGCTGCAAACTGGCCACCAGAGCAGCAGACTACTTGGAGGTCCATCTCTAAGGGCTGGAGACAGCTGACTTTGGGGGATGCTTGCAGGAACCGAGGCTGTGGGCACCCAGAAACTCTAGGGACAGCCCTCGCAAACGCTCAAGCCACCTGCCGAGCTTTCCTTTTGCAAGCGACAGGGATGATAAGAGGGATCAGTGCCCTTTCTGCCCTCTCCTTGAGACTAGGCATCAGGGTGGGTAGCACCAAGCAGCCACCCTTGCCACCTGCTCTGCCAGCCCCCTCATTGGCAGGCGGGAGGCAGCTCTGTGGCTGTTCTGCACATCTGCCTCCTCCGGAGAGCCCGGCTCTGAAGTTGCCTGGCTGTGGACAGCCCTGTTGCCATGGAAACTGCATCCTCCATCCTTGCTGTCGCCTTCATCTCAAAGCCATCCGTGAGAACAGAGGAACAGGGGAGACAGAGGAGGGAGAGAAAACTGGCCTGGGGCTGGCCAGTCCTTCCTGCCCTGCCCGGCATTCCCTCCTCACAGCATCCCACACAGAGTGCCAGCTGCCCAAGCCTGTCCCCAGGCCCCTGGAGGGGCAGCATCATGCCGCACCCAGCCCATTCGTACCCCTGCCACCTGGGGGTGGGGGGACTCTGGCCCTCCCTGCTGGAGAGAGACATGGAGCTAATTAAAATCTCATTGACAGCTCAGCCTTAAATCATTTTAACACATGCCGGATCCTGTCAAAATTCAGGATCAGTGCAGAGAAGGGGCAGGAAGAAGGCAAAGGCACAAACTTCCAACCCAGGCCCAGAAGCAGGTAGAGGGGCTTAACTGTTCAGTAGCGTCTCCTTGAGACCCCCTTTCCATGCTCTGCCCACTGACCAACAATGAGTCAGGGACGGAGGGTGAGGGCAGGACTGGCCGGATGCTCTGTCCCTAAGTGATCAGAGAGAACAAGCCCTTTCCTGCCCCGACAGGGACAGCTTCTGCGGGACGAGAGGAGAGCCAGGGGCCAGCTCCCAGGTCCTTGCTGCACCACCCAGCAGCATGGTGATGACCTCGTGAACACTGGAAAATCATCAGAGGAAGGCAAGGCCAGCTGCCTCTCCCTCAGCCAGCCCCAGGGAGCCCTTGGAGAACTGACTGCCAAGGACACCAGGCCAATGCCACACTGGGCTGGAGAGAGGGGCTGGGATGGGCCTGGAGTCTTCCTAGCCCTAGGCACACCCCCTCCCACAGCCCAGATAGTCAGAGGCTTGAGAAAGCATCGCCAGGACAGGGGAACCTGCTCTGGCCACTGAAGCCGCTGGTCATGTGATGAGGCCACTACCCAGGGCAACTCGCTCCCACACACAGACTCAAGGGGATCATAACGCCTTGCTCCCAGGTGGAAGAGACTGAGGTGTCTACAATGCTCCTCACCTAACAGGGAGAAGTCAACTATTCATGCCAAGGTGCCACCGGGAATGGCTAGAGATGGGATGGGTTTAGCATTCCAGTCCCTCAGACACACCTCCAAGGCCTCCCTCCCACCTGGGCCTTCCACAAACAGAAACTAGAGGGGAGACTTGGGACGCCACCCATAACGCAGGGGTTTCCAGGAGACATGTCATCAGCAACTCCCCCCGCCCCCTCCCACCATGCCTGTACCGGCATCATACCCCCATGGGAAGCCGGCTGACAAGGGAAGGAGCAGCGTGCAAAGGGTACTGTGAGGCCACTGTCTCGGCCACCTTGGGAACACCCCACATACTCCCTCCTCACCTCAGGGTGAGCCCACATCCCGGGGGTGGGGTGCAGCTCAGGCATCCTGCAAAAGAACTAGACTGGCATGCCAGGCCCAGGCTCCCCCCAGGACCCACACTGCCTCCCTGAGGGTTCTTACTGAATGAGGGGAGGGAGGGGGGAGGAAGAGGAGGACCAGAACTGCCCTCATTTGGTGCTCTGCTCTCAGGCCATCAGCCTGTGCCCTGGCCTGGGCTCAGGGTGGGCAGCGTGTGGCGTGCAGAAGAGGTCAGGCCGGGAGCCAGGGAGGCAGGATGGGTCCCAAACCTGGGTGCCCAGAGCCTGGGTATGCTCAGAGATAAGTGGCCCCAGATCCCCAAAAGGGCATGGCCATGGGTCATGCATCTCCTAGAGGAGCCCTAGGCCCAGAAACGAAGAAGGGCTGCTCTATCCACTTCCACCCCATCACTGCCCTCTACTTCCGTCTCACTGGGGTGAGGGGCCCCGGGTCTTCCTGTTCACTGAGCAGCCCAGTCCGACCTGCCTCTCCATGCCAGTCTGGACAGCTGGGTAGCCACACAGCCAGCACACAGCTGTTGCATCCCACCGAGGTGGCGGCATCTCTTCACTGGGTGAAGTCAGGCATGCTCATTTTTAATTACACAGACACTGACGTGCACCCGCCTGCACACAGCAGTCCCTCCAAGTGGGGGCTCAGACCCTGGAGGTCCCTTAGGCAGCCGGTCTGTGCAAAGTGATGCGGGAGGCACAGCAGGGGCTGCGGCTGGAACATGGCACATTGTTATTATTCTCCCCAGGAACTTCTGTTGACTTCCCTCTTCCTGGATCCCTTTCATCCCCAGTGAGCCTTCTGACCACCTCTGACCCAGAACCTAACTGTCTGGGGCAGAAGGTGACAGCAGGACACACTCCGGAGACCCTGAAGTGCTGACAGGGGGGCCATCAGAAGGGCTGGTGAGCCCCCTCCCACCTGGAGCAGGAGGGCTCAGAGCTCTGCAAACGAGGGGCAAAGGGGAAAAGGAATGAAATGGGGCTGCTGGGAGCAACAGGCCCGAGCAGGCAAGAAGTGGCAGAAAGAGCTCCGAGCAGGAGCCCAGAGCCTTGGTCTGCCTATGGATGAATGGGTGGGCTCTCCCATGGACTCAGTCTTTATTGTTTAGCTTTTGTGACCCTGTGGACTGAAGGCCACCAGGCTCCTCTGTCCATGGGATTCTCCAGGCAAGAATACTGGAGTGGGTTTCAGTTCCCTCTCCAGAGGATCTTCCCAACCCAGGGATCGAACCCTTGTCTCCTGAATTGCAGGAGGATTCCTTATTTCTGAGCCACCAAGATGTCTGGGTCTCAATCTGCCCAACTGTAAAATGCAAGAGACTAGAACAGATGATCTCAAAATAAGTGAGGAACTGGAGAAGAGGAGCAAAAACCCTACTACTTAAAGACAGGACAACTGTGTACCTGAAAACCTGAAGAAGAATCAATGGAGAGACTACCACAGATATTAAGTTCACAACATTAAGAAAAGCACAGCCCGTTTATCTTTGCACTCGTCAGCCAGTTTAGAAGATAAAACAGAAGCGAGAGCTGAAGGCCCTCCTGGGGTAGGGTCTCACCGAGGGCTGAAAGGCCCGCCCTGCCCCGCAAGGCAGGGCAAGGCCGAGGAGCCAGGCCTGGACGGGGCGGGAGTCCAGGGACAGGGAGGACTGCGGGCAGGGGAAAGTGTGATGGAGAGCGAGGCGCTGTGCCTGGCACCCCAGCCTGCTGTGCCTGATGCCGCCGCTGCCTGAGAACTTTCCATTTTCACCTCAGAGCCGGCAGCTTGCCATGCAATTTACACCTCTGCTCATATCCCTGCACACCCAGGCCCTGGCTTCCTGGGCAGCCCGGGAGGGGGACCTCAGCAGCAGTGGAGACTAGGGTGGCTAGGGTATGGAGAAGCCGAGGAGGGTGGTTTCCTCTAGGTAGGCACGGGGGCACCAGCCCTTACGCACCTAATACCTGGGTCGACTGGGAAGGCCCTGACCCACAGCCGCACCCAGTCTTCCCCAGGGTCCACATGGCCAATACTCAATCCCAGCTCGGCCCTGTTCTGGCCTTCCGGGCCCTTGTGGAGCAGGAGCAGATGGCTGAGGAGTTGTGGGGGTGAGGACCCCCAAGGGCAGCTTGCAGGTTCAGACCTGGGATCCTACCACTCTCCTTTCCAATCTAGAAGGGGAGCCACAGCCTCCTAGATGACACTGCTGCCGTGGCAGGCTCCAGAGCCCACCCCTCTCCGAGATCCCACCGCTGTGTGCAGCATCTGTGCAGTCAAGGACCTTGAGCCCCGTTTGGCTTATAAGCCAATGAAAATGTTGCTGATTGATTATCTACCAGTGGGAAGGCTGCTTGGTGCAGATGGAGCCATGAAGTCAGGCACCTGGGAGCCAAGAGCAATCAGCAAGTGCCAGAGGGAAGGACAGGTGGGCCACTGGGGACAGAGAAGTGGGGGAGAAAGGGAGAAGTTAGGGGAGGAGGAGATGGCCCTGAATTTCTCATCTCCGACTGGTACCTCCGTTCACCTCTCAGGGAAGACCCTCTTTCTGGAGCCTTAAGGTTTCCTGTCTGCATATCCAGACAGGCAGTCTCTCCTGGTCTGAGGGCTCCACTAAAAGGCAGAGCTCTTCTGCTGTGGAGGGACCTCCCTCCTTGGAATCTCTCCTCCTTCCTTGTTCCTGGAATCCCAAGTTCTCTGGAGAAGAGTAGAAGAATTCTTCCCTGGGAAAAGCCCATCTGCCTGGGGAAGACTGCTCTCCTGGGACTGCTGACGGCACAAGCCCACAGCACCATCCAGACAAGCCTCAGCCCCCAGGGTCCTGCAGGGCTGCCAAGCTACCATATCCGAGCTGGTATTTCGAGAGCGGTGGCTCCCACGCCCGCCCCAGCAAAGGCTGGCTTTGTGCTTTCATTCCTGGGGTAGGGCAGTGGGGAGGGGTGAGCCAGAGAGGCTGAGGAACAGGTTCCAGGGCCCGGGCAGAGCCTCAGCCTCCTGCATGGGCTTCCCTACTCAGCATCCAGGGATGACAGGGAAGCCAAGCCCCCGTGTGTGTGTTGGGGGAGGTGGGGTGGAGGTCTCCTCCTGGCTCGGGGGAACCTGGGAATGGAGTCACCGCTACTCTCTGCTGAACTGCTGGTACTGAGAGTCTGACTGCAACCTCTGACTCTTCCTCTCTTTCTCCCAGTGCTCAAGCCTTATTCCAGAGCTAGCCCGGAAGCTGTCACTCATCCGCTCACACACCATTTGTGGCTCCCTAAACCCTGCAGGACCCAGCCTCATCTCTTGGGCCCAAATTCTTGCTCTTCCCCTGCACCCTGGCCATAGCGGATACACAAGCCATGCCCCCTCACTGCCTCTGCTTGATCTGCCTTTCTACCTAGAGAATGGTACCCATCCTTCAAGGCTCAGCCCAAATTCCACCCTCTACCCTCAAAGGT
>SJYA01002770.1:410620-518951 GCA_006410615.1 Neotragus moschatus
CGAGAACGTTCTTACCATCCCTCCAAAGGCTCTTCTAGGATTTTTGCCTGAGACGTTACCTCCTCCGAGAGGCCATCCCTGACCACTCTGTTCACTTGGTTCCCTGCCTTTTCTCACCCACTCCTTTCCTAGTACACATCCCATTTTTGTCTGACATTATCAGCTATCTCCACCGCCTCACTGTAAACACCTACTTCACACACCAGGATCTCACATCATGTCCAGCATAGCACCTGGTATAGACATTCGACAAATAGGAGGCAAACAGATGAATAAGCCATCACTTCCAAGCCCAAGTCGGGGTCATTTCCCTAGCACCCAAGTTTCCCAATGTTTTAGAGGAGGAAGACGAGGAATTTACAGAAGGGAAAGTATGTCTCGGGGCCCTCGGTCTGCAAGCCTCCAGCAGGATAGGGCACGGTGGGCCTGGAGCGGGAGCTGAACACTAAGGATGTCTCTGGTCCAAGTCAGAGCTTAAAGGACAAAGCTGGATTTTTCAACAAATTCCCTGTGCTCCTGGGAGATGCTTGGGACCCACAAGGTCTTGGGTGTGTAGAAGAGATGTCAGTAGCCTCTGCCCATCTTCCAAGCTTCATGAGGTACCACCCTCCCCAGACCACCTTTCCCCCCAGGTGACGCAAGCCTCCCAGTTCCCACTCAAAGGACTGGCTGTCCCCTCTCTCTCTCATACACACACACACACACACACACCCCAGACTTGTGTCTCACACACACACACACACACACACACACACACACACACACCCCCAGACTTGTGTCTCACCTTGATGTAGGCATTCAGGGCAGGCTGTCCCCTCTCTCTCTCATACACACACACACACACACACATCCCAGACTTGTGTCACACACACACACACACCCCAGACTTGTGTCTCACCTTGATGTAGGCATTCAGGGCAGGCTGTCCCCTCTCTCTCTCATACACACACACACACACACACCCCAGACTTGTGTCACACACACACACACACACACACACACACCCCAGACTTGTGTCACACACACACACACACACACACACACACACACACACACACCCCCAGACTTGTGTCTCACCTTGATGTAGGCATTCAGGGCAGGATGGACCCGGCGGGGAACCAGCCAGATGGACAGGGGGGTGGTGTAGGGGAAGGTGGCTGTCACCACATGGCTGGGCGCCGGGAAGGAGAACACCTTGAAGCCAAATTTCTGATAGAGTCGGATGAGCTCAGGGGAGGGCGACTCCTCACCTTCACTCAGAATGCTGCCCACTGCACAGCGGCACTTTTCAGGGGGCACCTGGGGAGGCAGAGCAGGGGTGTCAGGGCTGGTGAAGGAAGGAGGCCCACAAGCCTCTTGCTTCCTGGCTTCTGGGCCAGCTGGGGGCTGGGGGAACTACCAGCTCCAACAAGCCACACAGCCCAGACCCCATAGTAGAGCTGACAATTTTCCTGCTGAAACCCTGACCTGTGGCATCCTGTCTCACCCATCCTTCACTGCCCAGGGCAGGCCCCTGCTGGCTGCAAAGAGGCCAGAGGAGCGCTGGTCAGGAAGCAGAGTGAGACCCTCAGGCACAGGGTCTTGGGCAGGGCTGGCCCCCAGCACCAGGGCCTCCATACCTCTGCTCCAACCCACGCCCTTTCCTAAACCCTGCCCTACTTCCCGAGCCCCTTTATTGGCTGAGAATGTTGGTTCCCTCCAAATCTCCCTGGGCCCCTAGTACCTACACCTCATTGTGCTCTGCGCCCCTCCCTCCCCTGGCTCCCACGAACTGCAGCCAGGCAAGGGCTCCCAGGCTCTGAGACTTCCTAGGGTTTACTCCAGGCCTGCAAAGCCCAGCACCTGCTTTTCCTCCTAGCTTCAAGGGACTCCAGTGTGTCTCATCTCCTGCTGCCTGAATCTGCACCAGCCCCCAGGAGTATCTGTTCCTAAACACGAGAGACTTACCACAGACCTGGAGCTCTCTGTCCCAGGTTTCTCTCGATCAGAAGGCCCTCCTCGGGCCCTACTAACCCCTCCGTTTAAACTCCTTCTACCTGCACGTTCTCTCTCCTCAGCCTGCCATCCCAGTACTGTGGAGTCATGTTTGCCTGTCTCTGCCCTCCCATGACCCTTTCCAGGCCCGGTCAACAGTCCCCTAAGGGACCCTCAGCCCTGCCCTGCCTTTCTGTTCTGGCCAAATCAGCCCTGACCCTGGAGTGTCACTTTGCCTGAAGTGGACACCGAATCTCACCTCTGCATAGTCCCTGGGGGACACCCTAACTCTCTGCAGCTCGGTCCTCTTGAATCCTATGTCGTTAGGCATAGCTCAGGGCTTTGGGGGCAGGCAATATGGGGCAGTGGTCAGGACCACAGCTTCTGGAGAGAGGGAGGCCTGCGTGTGAATCTCGAGTNACCTCTGCATAGTCCCTGGGGGACACCCTAACTCTCTGCAGCTCGGTCCTCTTGAATCCTATGTCGTTAGGCATAGCTCAGGGCTTTGGGGGCAGGCAATATGGGGCAGTGGTCAGGACCACAGCTTCTGGAGAGAGGGAGGCCTGCGTGTGAATCTCGAGTCCTGTGTTCTGGATGAGTCCCTTGGTTTCCTGAAGCCCAGTGCCTAGATAACAAACTTACAGAACTGTATTAAATGAGACACTTCCCAGGAGGCCTTAGCATGATCCGGCACTTGTCACGGTCCACATGACAAGTGCTCCAAATGTGTCAGTTATAGTGGCTATGAAACAGGCCAAACAAGAGGTAACCACTGGCTTAGAATGCCCATTTACCCAAACCTCGGAAAAGGCAGCTCCTCCCTGCCCATCCTTCAGGCCCAAACACCCTCTGGGACAGCCTCATCAGGGTGGCTCGACGGCAGCCCCGCGCTGTGAACTGTTGCCTCCATCAAGTCAACCTTGCATCACTTCTCTCAGCCAGGTGCTTCCCCCACCCTCTCCAGAGGAGCTGAGACTGCTGCAATACCACCTCTTGTCTCTAGATGGTGCAACTGCCCCATTCACACCCAAGACTTGAGAAAGGCCAGAACGCCAGGCGGCTCCAGAGGGCAGGTCTCAGGCTGACAGACTAGACGGCAGTGCCTGCGCCAAAGCCCATCTGCATGTCCCTAACCTAGTGGCCTATGCTATACAAAAGAAACATCTGCTGCTGCTGCTGAGTTGCTTCAGTCGTGTCTGGCTCTGTGTGACCCCGGAGACGGCAGCCCACCAGGCTCCCCCGTCCCTGGGACTCTCCAGGCAAGAACACTGGAGTGGGTTGCCATTTCCTTCTCCAATGCATGGAAGTGAAAAGTGAAAGTGAAGTCGCTCAGTCGTGTCCAACTCTTAGTGACCTCATGGACTGCAGCCCACCAGGCTCCCCCGTCCATGGGATTCTCCAGGTAACTGTACCTGGAAACATCTACCACAGGCTAAACAGAAATGGATGGAAGGCCAACTGACAGTCCTCTCTCCAGCCCCTGGCCTACCTGCGTTTGGGCCCCACAGTCTTGATCACCTCAGTGGCTCCAGCTCCAATCCTCCTCAGCCCCCCAAAGGCACCAGGACACAGGATCATTCTGCTTAGCACCTCTCAATGGGTCCTCCCAATTCACCTCTATCTAAGATGAAACTCCTGAGGCCCACATGCGAGGCTGTCTCAGAGCAGTCCACTCAGGGTGTGTGTACACACTGCCCAGCTCTGTCCACACACTCACCAAGCACTCCTTCTCTGCATCCCTACCCCTGAGCAGGGGCCGAAACCCAGGTGGGCAGGCACCCACTAAGCATCTGAGTGGCAGAGGGAGAAACAAATCCAGGCTCTGGCCAGCCAGCCTTGCCAGCCTCCTCTCCCACCACACCCCCACACATGCCCACATGGAACTATTTGCAGCTCGCCAAACATGCCACATCCTCCCATGCTTCCTCCCTTTGCGTAGGCTACTTCCTCTGCCTGGAATGTCCTCCTAACCCTATTTCTGAGTCCCTTCTGCCTGGGAAACTCCCCCATCCTTCAAGATTCAGCTCAACCCTCCTCCGAAAGCTTCTGCTGCTCCTCGCTGGGCAGGCCCTCCTCTCTGATCCCCAAATGCTCACTGCAGGGAACAGGTCTTGGGCTGCCTGTAACTGGTGGCCTCCCCCTCTCCCCAACACTCCAGATCTCTAGGCAGAAGGGAAGTTCTTCAGCAACAGTACAGGTATGCCTACATGCACAGCCGTGCACATACGGGCTCTGCTTCATGAGCAAACCTCTGCTCCCTCCATTTTGATAGAGGAGGCACTCTTGTCATGGGGGAGGGAGGCAGCCAATAAGGAGACAGAGCTCCTGAAATCCTGGGCACAAGTGCTCCTTTCCTGCCTGGGCACCTTTTCAACCATATGTGAGAACACTTCCTGCCCCTCCCCTGTCCGAGGGGCTTAGGGGCAGCCTAGGAGGTAACCCAGCACGCCCACCACCTGCTGAGCAGCCCCATAGCAGGAAGAATTGGGAGCCAGCCGAACCAGGTACCAGCAAGGAAGAGATGGGACAGGTCCTAAGACCAGCTGGGCAGTGGCAAGATTGGTCTCAGAGCAGGGGAAGGCTTTCCTGGGCTCCCAGGACAGCCCAGGCCTTCCCTCAGGGGAATGGCTCACTGAGGTCGTCAAGGGCAAAAAAAGAAGGAGTGTCCTGATGGCTGGAAATCCCACCCCCCATGGTTCAGTGCAGTATCCTTATTGGACCTGACCTTCGGAAGGCAGCCTGGGCCTTCCAGATCTAAAGGCCTTCTCCCTTTCCTCCCCATATCGATCATTTGGGTAGCTAAGCTCAGAACAAGAGCTGGTGCTCAGAACTAGCACCAGCAAGGAATCATACCAGGGAGACATGGTGGTGGCCAGACCCACCACCAACTTGGGTAAGTAAGGGGCCCATCCAGAATCTGCCCTCAGAGTACCAGTGCTAGGAAAGAGATCCTAGAATACCTCCTTCAGGCCGTGAGGCCTTCTGAGCCCTAGCCTGGTGAGAAGAGGGCTTGGAGCCTACAGCTTTCGAGTACAATCTGACCCCACTGGCCCTTCTGGAAAGGCCTTGCAGTACCCTGCTGTGTGATGTCAGTGAAGAGATGGTCCCTGCCTGGCCACAACCTCAGTGAATCTGGAAACTGGACAAGGTCAATAAATTTCAGGATCCAGGAAGGAAAAATGGTTTCAGCTAGCCCAGACCAAAACCAGCCCTCAAGATCAATAGGAACGGTCCGCCTCGGGTCTGTAGCCTGCATAAGCTGACCGGAAGCTGCACTGTCCACCAGTCCAAGGCCCAGAAGGCTACTAGACTCTTCCTGGCAGGCCCACCCAGCCCAGAGCTGCCAGGGAGTGGGAGCAGTAGGGCAAGGCCCGTCACTTGCACTGGTGCCCCCTGTAGAAGAGATCAGCCAACCCTGTCCGTTACTACAGGGTGAATGGTGGGCTCGTACCCTCCTGCACGTTGCAGGTCAACACAACAACCCCCCAGATCCAATCTCCCTGAGAAGCTCAGGCCCAAAGGCACGGTGGAACTGGCACTAGGCAGGAAATGGTGACACAGACAACTGGGTCAGAGCACAGGACCCACACTTCAGGGTTGAGGAGAGAGAAGTCAGCAGGATGTCACCCTCCAGAGGGGGGTCCAGGGGCTGCTGGGAGCTCACACCTAGAAGTCTTTCAGGGCCTTTCTTTTTTCACTCCCAAGCATAATCCTAAGGATGTCAGCTGGCACCTGACATGGTGCTCACCATTGGCCTCAGTTGCTGCCTTCTAGGTATCAGCTCATTACATCTCTGAGACCCAGGGAGTAAAGCTGTTCAGGTAAGGGCATCCAGCAAAGCAATGTTGGCATCAGGGTTCAAACCCAGGCAGACTGACTCCAGAGCCATGCCACATACAACCCACAGCCACTGGGGAGCCCAAGAAATAGGCCTTGCCAAGGAATGGCCTGGGGTTTCCCAAGAGGCAATAGGGGTAAAGAATCTGCCTGCCTCTACAGGAGATGGAAGAGATACGGGTTCAATCCCTGGGTCAGGAAGATACCCTGGAGTAGGAAATGGCACCTCACTCCATTATTCTTGCCTGGGAAATCCCATGGACTGAGGAGTTTGGTGGGCTACAGTCCGTGGGGTTACAAAGAGTAGTCACAAAGAGATGACTCAGTGACTGAGCACGGGGTGGAACGGCCTGCACAAGGATTTCTCCCCACACTGCACCTTCTCACATAGCCAGGACATCTGCAGGAGGCCAGGCCACAGGCAAGCAGAGTGCCTAAAAGCATCCAGTCTTCATGGCATAAGGCCCTCAGAGGTGCACATGTTGGCGGGCAGGCGGGTGTGCATGTGCCAAGATGGCTAAACACCTAACAGGAGCTGGGTATGTGGCCTTATCTAGTCCCCCCAAAAAACTAAAATTCTGAAGCAGAGACTCTCAGAAAGACCAAGGGACTTGCTCAGTCACACGCTGGTAACCAATGGAGCCTTGATTCCAACCCCGAAGGCTAAGTCCAAAGCCCTTTCCTCCACTCCTCACCCCTTCTCCTTCCCAAGGCCAGCTCTGTTGGGCAGTGAGTCTTGCCTTTCTACAGCTGCCTACAGTTAACCTGCTACAAGCAAAGGCCTGGACTGCATGTGGCAGGACTATCACCATGGGATAGCTGGGTGACGATGGTCTGGGCCTTCAGGAAGCACCAGCTCAGTCCACATCCCTCTTGCCTGTCCTGAGGGTGCAATCCTGGGAAATCCTCCTCCCTCACCCTGCCCTTCTCAGGCTCCACATGGCCTCAGTGCCTTCAGGGAGAGCCAACGGCACAAGCCAACGCCAAAACACTCTTACTCAGCCCCTGCAGATTTGGTGACCTCCAGGCCGACTCTCAAAGGGACTAGGGGAAGAACGAAACTTCAGTGTGGTCCAGCTTACTAAAGGGGTCCCCCCAGTGGCTTATCCATAACGAATCTGCCTGCCAACGCAAGAGATGCAGGCTCAATTCCTGCGTTGGGAAGATTCCCTGGAGAAGGAAATGGCAACCCGTTCCAGTATTCTTGCCTGGGAAATCCCATGGACAGAGGAGCCTAGTGGGATACAGTCCATGGCCTCACAGAGTCGGACACAACTGAGCATCTATACAACAACAAGCTAACTAAAGGCAGAACCCAAGCGCCACCAGTCCCCTCCCCCATCCCCTCCATGCCTGGAGCAAGCACCCCCTCCTAGGCCTTGATCAGGTAAGCTGAACAGGCTGCCACGCCCCACTTGCCTCAGCCAAGCTCCCCACAAGGGCAGGCAGGCAGGTTATTTAAGCCCCAAATAGCAGCAGAGACAGCAGCAGCAGAGGGTGGGGCAGGAGGAGGAGGGCCAGGCCGGCAGACGGGACAGGCCCACAGGTACAGTGACAGCAGCCCGACCACTAGGGTCTGGTCACAGGTCAGAACTGGTCAGGATCAAATGAGGTGTGCAGGGTCCTCTCCAGCGCCTTGCCAACAACCAAGGCTCCCAGAGGGACCAGGTCTAGGAGGGGAGGCGAAAGTCACCACCCAAGTAGGAGAGAGCGAGCAAGACAGAACTGTGTGTGCGTGTGCGTGTAAGCACGCGCACGCACGCCCCATCAAGGCCCTCAGGGATGGAAAACAGAATGATTCCTCTGGCACCACAAGAATCACTAGCTCAGATTTATAGGCTCCTCCCATATAGAACTCCAAGATATAAGGCTCGCCAGCTAATTGACATCCACACATAGACATGTATCTCCAGGATATACATGCTCAAGCAGCATCTCACGTGAAAGGGTCCATCCACAGCAATGCCACAATCCTGCCTTGTTGGTGCCCTTTCCTGTGTTACTTCCTGGGCCCTGAGCCAGACCAGGGGAGCCTCGCCAGGCCTTTCTGAGGAGCCAACCTCCCTCTGTCCAGCTGAGACCTGGAAGGGGCGTGGCTGGGAGCTGTCAGTCCACATCTCACGGGGGTGGCCACCCCTCACCTGGTCACTCACTGCTCCATTCACAGAGCCTCAAATAGCCTCACTCCCTCCCACTCAGAGAAGCCAGGTTCTGGCTCCTGTTGTGTTGTGCTGGGCTGTGCTGGGGAGGGCGGAGTAGGGATGCGACACTCCACAGCTCAGCCACATCCTGTCCCTTTCTCATGTGAATCACAGCACGCAGGGCCCCATGCTGGACACTGCTGCGCTGGAGGAGGCAGCCAGGGAGCAGAAAGCTTCGCTTCTCGGCCTTCCCCAGGACTGGAAGAGGCCTGTCCTTCAGGCTTCCCTGATACCTCTAACACCCATGGAGAGGGCCTGAGGGCTACACCTCTTGGTCCTCACTGTGTACCAGTGTCCAAGACAGAGTGGCACAGACCAGATGCTCAAATATTTGTTAAATGCAAATAAAAAGGCATAAGTAAACTTGGCGAGAGAGTACTGCAGCATTCGCTAACTGATCGTTAGTCTCCTCCCCTATGGTATCAGCACTGTGGACCCAGAGGCCTCAGTTCTCATGGACCAATCAATCTGTGGTAGCCATGAGAACATGAATCCTGGGGGTCCAGGGTCCCCTGAACCTTCTAGGATCTCTGCCAGGCAGGTGAGCCATCCCAGGTGTTAGGGTGTGACTCAGCTCTGAATGGGGACACAGGTTACTTCCCGAGTGACCCAGGACTGGGATAGACAGGATCAGAGGGGCCGCTCTGACTATGTGTTCATTCTCTGTGCCAACTCAATGGTCACAGCCAGGGCTAGGGCCTAGGCCTGGGTTATGAGTGCCCAGCCTAACAATTCTCATCACACCTAATTAGCATGAGTGTTTTTTCTACCCATTCTTTGTTGTTACAACTTCTGATCCTCAACCACAGCACCTCAAGGCGCTGTGCTGTGCTTAGTCACCCAGTTGTGTCTGACTCTGCAATCCCAGGGACTATAGCCGGCCAGGCTCCTCTGTCCATGGAATTCTCCAGGCAAGAATACTGGAGTGGGTAGCCATGCCCTCCTCCAGGGGATCTTCCTACACCAGGCACCGAACCCAGGTCTCCTGCATTGCAGGCAGACTCTTTACCAGCTGAGCCACTAGGGAATGCCTCATCTATGTCACTTGATTNTCTGTCCATGGAATTCTCCAGGCAAGAATACTGGAGTGGGTAGCCATGCCCTCCTCCAGGGGATCTTCCTACACCAGGCACCGAACCCAGGTCTCCTGCATTGCAGGCAGACTCTTTACCAGCTGAGCCACTAGGGAATGCCTCATCTATGTCACTTGATTTAACCCTTGCCAGCCGACCTAAAAACAGGTATTTTAAACTTTACTCTTCAGATGAGGAAATGGAGGTTCAGACAGGTTATGTGGTATTCCCCAAATCACACAACAGGACAGTGGTGAGATAGAATCAGAACCCAGGACTGCTAACCTCAAGGCTGTGCTCTCAGGCCATGGGCCCTCAGACTGGTACTCAAGTCAGGATGTGCCTAGCCAAACCTGGAAATCAAGACCCAGCCCAGAGAGTCTATCACATCCCCAGGAGAGCTGTGTGGTTGGCTTCCTGCAGGTGGCTGGGTTAGGAGGCCACGGGGAGGGTGCCCCATGCCAGGATTCTTCTACCTCACTCTTCCCTGAGCCAGCCTTTGGCAATGACCCAAAGGTACCACAGCCCTCTCCCATTCTGAAATTAACACCGCCAATCCAAGAGGTAACATACGGCTTCTGGAACAGGACATGCTGATGAGGAAAGAGACACTGCAAGGACTTTTGTCCCTCCTACTGAGCTCCTGCAGAAGGTTCTAACTGGGTCAGATGTGGGAGGAGGGGCAGGGACCAGGGGAAGGTAGCGGAGAGACTTACACAGCAGAACCTGGCCAGGGTGGGGGTCCAGCGTCTGGTCTAGGAGCTTCCCACAGCCCAGAGCTGCCCCATCCCACTTGGGTCTCAGTGCCATCTCCTGGTCACGTGACCTCGAAACTTCCATGTCTGCTCATCCCTCAACCAGGCCACGCCGCCTCTCACCTGGACTCAGCCCAGTCTCAATGGCCCCCTGCCGCGTCTCCTCCCCTTCCCATGTACTTAGCTTCCTAAATCAAAGGTGGCAAACTGTGACTTACCTGTCCTCCCAACCCGCTGTTCCTCCCACTGCCTGGCCCAGCCGAGCCTTCTACATCACTCTCCACCCATGTGTTCACTTGCCACACTTCCTGTCATCCTACATCCGCAGGCCTGTGCTCTGCAGTTCCCTCAGCCAGAAGGCCCTTCCCAGTAAAGTAAAATTATACTCATGCCAGACCTCCTCTCTGAGCCTCTATGGTAGACTTGAGGCAAATCCACAGCTCAAAGTTCCATGAACATTGAACACAGTACAGTGTCTTGCTGGACACTCATTTTTATAGGGCTGATTGCCAACCCCACAAAGTTTCCTGAGGGTAGGGCCAGGTCTGTTCATCTCGAGTGCAGGTGTTAAGCAGAACCTGGCGCAGAGAAGGAGTCAGCATATCCTTGTTTCGACTGAGCACCCCAGTGAGGCCCGCTCAGCACACAGTGTGGAGGCTATAGGCCTTGCCCACTTGAGCTCTCCAGGCAAAGAAACCAGAGCTGGGGATTCCCAACACCTGGTTTGCCAAGACTCAGAGCTGCCAGCCCATGCAGCAGTGGGCAGCACCACCCCACAGCATGGCAGGAAGCCACATTGGTGAGCCCTGACTCACCACAGGCTGTAAGTACAGCCAGACACCCACAGGGTGCCCATGATGCCAAGTTAGTCTCTGACCCCAGCATCCTGGACAGCTCACCAGGCTCCAGTTGCCCCAAAGAAATACCTTGTCCCTGGGTGAGGGACCATCATAATGACTGTAAGATTTTATTTTCTTTCAGCAGAAGAGCTGAAAGAGGGAAGGCAAAGAAACAAGTGTGTGTGTGTTTGCTGCTAATTGTGTCCAACTCTTTGCTATCCCATGGCCTGTAGTCCACCAGGCTCTTCTATCCATGGACTTCTCCAGGTAAGAATACTGGAGTGAGTAGCCATTCCCTTCTCCAGGGGATTTTCCCAACCCAGGGATTGAACCTGGGTCTCCTGAATTGCAGGCAGATTCTTTACCTTCTGAGCCACCAGGGAAGCCCCCAAAAAACAAGATACAACCCCAAAGAGAGGGCAGCATCTGAATGGCCTGGGTTTACAATGCTGGCTTCAAATGGGAATGAAAGGCCAGAAGAGGAAGCAACAGAGCAAAGCCCTGGCAGAGCCTAGGGACTCACAGTAGCACTCAGAAGTTCATGGGAGCCACGAAGCAGGGAAGCTAGGCTGGGACAAGTAGAAAGCCAGTACATGGAGGCGTGCAGCAGAAGTCCAGATTAAATCTGGAAGGAGCTTCAAGGTCAGAGAGGAGGTGGTCTGCATAGCCAGCTCAATGATTTCCCCACCCCTTCCTCAGAAACCAAAACACCCCTAGCCCAACAAGCCCTGCCCCATGTCTGTCCAGGGACAGAACCCCAGCCAGGGCACAGGAGGCTCCTTACCATGTGGGGGTTGTCATAGTAGACGGCAATGGAGCGGAGCTTGGGGGAGATACTGCAGCTCTCCGTGAAAAGCGGCCCAGTCTCACCGTAGGGCCCCACGTGGAACTTGTAGGCCACAGTGACGTTGCGGATGGGGGGTGAGCCAGCACTCACTGTCACCCCAGCCAGCAGCCCTGAGTACCCGGCAAAGGCCAGCAGCGTCAGCAGCAGCAGCAGAGTCAGGCCCCCAATCAGGCCCAGGAGGAGCACGTCCGACATGGCTCTGTGCCCCCCACGCCACACCCCAAGGCAGCTGCAAAGGAGACAGAAGGGAGAGGAGGCTGGTAGCCTGCTCTGACCAATGTGCCTGTCTGCCCGCCAGCCAGCTAGCTGTGGCCCAACCTCAGCCCTGCCTTGGGTGCTCTGACCCGGGAGGGGGAGGAGCCGGAGGTGTTTACACACACAGTGACCTAGAAGGGAGCTACAAAGGATGACTGAAGCCACAAGCCTCTTTATTTCTTAATCACAACTATGGAGACTCTCCGAGCAACTCTGTCAGCTGGCAGTCGTGGTCACACCTGGGGAAGCTGAGTCACGGAGAGGCACAGGAGTCAGCGGGGGACATATGTCTGGCCCATCAGGGGCGGCTGATCGTACTTCGGCCCTGATCAGCTGCCCCTGATGGGCAGACGTCAGCCTGCCCGCCAGCCTTTTCCCCACACGGCCTGCCCAGCCTCCCCAAACCTTGTGAGCCACTGCCAGAGGGAGGAGGGGCAAGCACAGGGCCCTCTTATTAAAAGCAGGGAAACCATGAGGAATGAAACCTCAGGGGGAAAAAATGTGCCACAGGAAGGGGCTCGCATAGGAAAGTCTCTTTGACTAAACACATCTGGTCCAAGAAATACTGCTATCCAACAAGCTCATCCATCCAGAACGAAAGGAGAGGCCAGGTTAAAGGGGGCCTGAGCAGCCAGAGCAAAGTCCAGCACTATGCCTCCTGGACTTGCTGAGCTCCCCAGGCTAACAAGCTTCATCCCACTTCTCCAGTCCACAGAGCAGCAACGAAGAGGCAGAGGAAAACAGACTGCTAGAAGTGGACACACAACAGGGAGTGTGTATCCCATGGGGGAGGGGTGCTGGCCAGGCAGGAAGCCAAATTTGGGGTCCAGTGGCTGCTCTGCCCCACCCCCTTCTTTCCCTTCTCCCCAGCATCTCTGGATGGTTGGAATTTCGTTTTGGGGGTTCAGCTCTCCCCCACTGACCTCTTGTACTAGGTAGTTCACAGAAAGGCATCATGTAGGTTTGCTAGGGAGTGTCTTTTCCTTTCTGTGTATGTCATTTATCTGATGATTCTCCCTCTTCCTCACTGGACTTTCCCTGCTTCACTTATTTGCTATCTGCATGGTATAAGCAATAAAGATACTCATTTTAGGGGAGAAAAAAAAAAAAAGCAGAGAAGATATCCAAGAGCAGGCTGAGGGACAAAACCCATAGGTTGGTGTATGAGCCATTCCAGACAGACTGCCCAGATCTCCATGCAACTTGGGGCCAGAAGACTAACTCTTAGAGGGTTTGACCTGTATTACCCAGGATGGGGGTGGTGGGGGAGGAACACACCACAGAGAAGACTATACTGTTCAGGAACAGAAAATCAACCTTTCGGCTCTATGGAAAACTTGGCTGTATGGAATAATTTATTCCCTGTGGGTTCCGGGTCTCAAAACTTCTTTCAGAACTGTCTTTGCAGTCAATGTGCACAGAGCGTTTGTCTCAGAGAAACGGACAGTAATGCATTCTTTGTCTTCCTCAACTTGCCTTCAGTTAGTTTCACACCTGATTTCTTTTGTGATGATAAGAAGTGAAAGAAAGAAAGTGAAGTCGCTCAGTCGTGTCCGACTCTTTGCAACCCCACAGACTGTAGCCTACTAGGCTCCTCCGTCCATGGGATTTTCCAGGCAAGAGTACTGGAGTGGGTTGCTGATCTCCAGGGGATCTTGCCAACCCAGGGCTCAAACCCGGGTCTCTCGCATTGCAGGCAGACGCTTTCTGAGCAACCAGGGAAATGGCACTGTCTAAATATTGAAACACAGCTACTTCATTAATCCTCAAAAACAGATAGGTATGGATCAGAAAACAAGTGGTTAGAGATTAAAAGACTTGCCCAAGGTCACAAAGGTACTAAACAGAACTGCCTGGACAAAATACAGGCAATGAGAATCCAGGTAGTCTGATTTCCCCATTTCCACTTCTCTCCTCCCTGGGAACAGGACTTCNGGTGGGGTGGGTGGGTGGGGACGGCAACTCCACCTTCCAGGTTCCTCCTTCAGTACCCTACAGGTGGATGAGGGAGGTCCGTCTGCCCTTTTAAGTTACATATTCTACACACACACACACACACAGTGTGCGTGCTCAGTCGTGTCCTACTCTTTGTGACCCCCATTGGGCTGTAACCGGCCAAGCTCCTCTCCATGGAATCTTCCTGGCAAGAATACTGGAGCGGGTGGCCATTTCCTAATCTAGGGGATCTTTCCCCACTCAGGGATTCAAGGTGTATCTCCTGTATTGGCAGGCGGATTCTTTACCACTGCACCAAACCCCAAGTCAACTGTAAGCTCTTTGAGGACAGGTTCAATCTTCAGCTGGTGTTTCTGAGGACCTACAAAAACAATCAAGCATTCTTCCAGGGCCCTAAAGATAAAATCTCACCCTCCTGAGAGGCCCAGTCCTGCAGTGGAGGGGATGGGACAGGGGACAACTCTGCTCATAAGCTTGTCTACATGACAGGCCGGATCAGAGCTACTTAGGTGCTCCTCACACAGAGGGCTGGTTGGGGAAGTGAATCATTTTTGGTGGGGATCCTACTATACTAGCAAAGGGCAGACAGAGCATACGGAGGCACTTGTAGCTGGTTTCTTTTCCTTCTACTTCACACTATTCTGTCCACAGGAAGGGAAGACTGAACCTTATCTACAGGGCTCTGGGGCAAACAGAATGGGTAGCTGACTTAGAGGCACTCAGGGCTGGGCTGGCAGGATTGTGGCAGTTCTTTTCTACTGATGGATATTAGGCAGATGATCAAACCCTCTGGGTGCCCCCAGGCAAATAGACATNAGGAAGGGAAGACTGAACCTTATCTACAGGGCTCTGGGGCAAACAGAATGGGTAGCTGACTTAGAGGCACTCAGGGCTGGGCTGGCAGGATTGTGGCAGTTCTTTTCTACTGATGGATATTAGGCAGATGATCAAACCCTCTGGGTGCCCCCAGGCAAATAGACATGAAGGCATTTCCTGTGAGACCTGCCTCTCTCTGCATGGTCAGTTCTGCTCCTCAGCAGATGAACTTCTCCCAGGAAACCGTTGTCTGGAGAGGCCCTTTCATCTTGTCCTCTCTGTTCACTTCCTTGAGCGTGGTAGGGGAACTCCAGAGCCCCATGTCAGAGTTCAGGATGTGTCTTAGGAGCCTCAGCACCTCTGTGGTGAAAGCAGAGTTGGCCTGTGACTGGGGCTGCAGGCCATCAGCCTACCAGGCTTCACTGCAGACTCCTCTCACAAAGCCAGCTCTGCCCTTGGTAGGATTCCTGCACGGCCTCTCCTCACCACCAGGAGACAGCAGTCCAGGCACTCTCCATAACCCCTAGTAGCATGTCTGAGCAGAGCTGATCACCTAGCCTCTGGGATCATCTCCCTCCCCCATGCTCCAGTCTGTCCTATCTCCCAACAGCCTGTATTCTCTCATAAGCCCAGATCTGGCCTTGGTCTCCTCCTTCCTTCCCTGTCCAAACAATTTCCACAGAAGCTCTTTAAGTCTCCTGTAGTAAATTCCAGTGTTTCCCCAAACAAGAAGCAAAGCATAGACAACCCCCTCCTCCTCCCTCTTCAGGTTGGTTCTCTCTGAAGCGGTGATTAGATCCTCTAATTCAGATGACAAATGGAGGTCACGTGCAATGTAAGATGCTCTGGAAACCCTGCTACCAGCCATCTCCCACCCTCTGAGGGCCAACTCCTGGCCACTCACAGCCTAGTTAGGGACTTGCCATGACNTGAAGCGGTGATTAGATCCTCTAATTCAGATGACAAATGGAGGTCACGTGCAATGTAAGATGCTCTGGAAACCCTGCTACCAGCCATCTCCCACCCTCTGAGGGCCAACTCCTGGCCACTCACAGCCTAGTTAGGGACTTGCCATGACTGAGGAACCAGCTGGCTTCAAGCCACTTGAAGTCAGCTTTGCCATTTCCTCTAGAGCCAGGAAATGCAGTCTTCTTCAGGTGAGTCAAGGCACAAAAAGTCTAGTGAACTCCACAGCATAAAAAGAGCCTGAGAGCCATCTGTCCTCTGTTCCCAACCCCAGAGGTGCCGTCTCAGCATCCACGCTGCTCTAAGTTATATCCCTTACACCCAGCCACAGAGCTGTTCACACAATTCCTTGATTAAACAACACTGCCTTCTTCAGTTTACATTTTATTTTACAAAAAGAGAAATAAAGAAAACTGATAGGCAGTTATACTGACTTACAATTGTTCTGTTTGCTTTTTTTAAAAAAGTGACATGAAACACAAGTAAAAATAAATACGTCATAGAAACAGCCAGTTGCCCAGTCTCTAGGGCAGGAGCACCTGCCCTGCTGAGAGGAGGGAAGCCCGTGATCACACCAGCAGCCGGAGCACTCAGCTACAGGTGCTCCTCAAAGCCAGGCGCAGGTCCCAGGCCTCAGGGGGCGTCCTGAGGAAAGAAGACGGAAAACCAAAGCCAGGTGCCAGGTCCCTGGGGCCACCTCATCTCCCCCTGACTCCCCCTGGCAGCAGTGTGGCCTTAGTGGTTATCCATTGCGACCCCCTCAACCCACCGTGGACCCCCTTCCCCGACCCCTCTGGAGAGGGTACAAGATAAACACAGTCGGGCAGGCTGAGGGGATTCTTCTGGTGAGTCCCCAGCCCACCCTGAGTAACACAACCAGACAAGTCAGGTTACACCCGTGTGCACATAAGCACGTGGGTGCACACACACACACACACACACACACACACACGCACGCACCTGGACTGAGCTCTCTTCCAGGGGAGGGCCCTAGGTCAGGTCACAGTATGAGGTCCCCTCTTCTGAATATTATCCCAATAGTGGTAACAGAGTACTCAGATCTCCCCAGGCCCCATCACTACCGCCTGTCTAGTTACCTCTCCCCAACACACTAGATTATGATAGCAAACAGACCTCTGAGAGAGGAAAGGAGACCAAGTCCCCAAAGCGCAGGGAAGGTGGACTCTGCCTGCTCGGCAAGTTCATCGTTAAGACTAGGGTATTCATAAAAGGACTAGAGCCAAGCCAGTGGCACAGAACACACGCAAAGGGGTCACAGTGGAATCTACTGGGCAGAAGAGTCAGTCAGAGGGAGAGTCTGCAGGTGAGTGATTGGAGAGCATAACCTTCTCAGACAGACCATGAGGTGCAGATTTCTTTCTTGGGAACAGTCTGGCAAGGGCCAGAAAATCTGCTAGGGATCTAAAGGTGGGAGGAGTTCCTCTCTCAGGAGTTTTGGTGCAAGGAGAGTCACTGAGCTGGGTGCAGAGAGGCCACTGCTCAGAGAGGAGAGACTGGTCTCCTGTAGAATCACAGGGGACTGGGAAGCACTAGGGGGTTATGAACAGAAACAGAGAAACAGGAATGTAAAGGCCCAGAAGACCTTCCCCCAAGGGATGAGGACTCAACTCAGAGCAATGCAGGCACACATAGACAAGAGTGCCTGGCTCTGACTGCTGTGGGAGTGACAGTCCCACCCAGACTGTTAAAAGCTTGGTTGAGTGTTTCAACCTATCAGCAAAATGTTACCCCAGCTACTCGCTTCATGTCCTAGAGTGGGAAATGTTCATATTTAGTTGTAAATCACAAGTATATAGAGATTCTACACACTAGTTCCTAGGGAATAGAGTTCTAAGGACCAGAGATATCCTGAAGTTAGAAGATACTTAAGACAGATGCTTGAGAAGCATAACTCGAGGCCGTGAGAACTCTGCAGATGTCTAATTTGAAAATGATATGGATCCAACATGGTTCACTTACTTTCTCACTCCAATGGCTAATCTCTGTTGAATTTTTATCTACAAAGATACTGAGACAGCAAATCAAGCATTACTACAAGTGATGTAATCCTGAATCATTACATAGTACCATATCCCCTAGATTGAGGACTTAGGCTAAACCAGACAGATGGGGCTTGAGAGGCCCTTGAAAACACACTATGGAAGACAGCAGTGAGGGAAGATGGCTAAGCCTGATCTGCCCTCCCTCTTACCATTCTTCCCTTACTCAAGCCAGAATGGTGGGTGGGCATCACTGCCAAGGTGTTTCTCATCAGAGGAACAGTAAAACATCGTTCTTAGGTCCTGAGACAGCTCCTGCTCTCTCACACAGGCATGCACACTTGCCTACCTGCACACAGAGATAGCAGAAATGTCAGAGATGTGTTTTCATTTTTGTTTTTTTTAAAGGAAAACCATGGAACCAGCAGCACTCTAATTTCCCATGATCCTAGCCCTACTCCCTTATACAGCTTATTCCCTGTAAGCTGCATAAATCAAAGAAAACCTTGTCTACCCAGGACAGCTCCCAAAACTATGGCCTCTCCTGAGGTGAAGCTCAACTCAGCCCCAGCCCCTAGAACCACTGGAAAGAGGGCAGGCTTGTAATGGCACTAACACCCATTTGCTTCCTGGTACCTTTAAAAGCCCATCCCTCCAGTTCCTTGCTGGGATAGTTTCTGGATTCTGAGTCTGCTGCTGTGATTTCCTAGAGGCGAACACAGAAATACCCCTCCTTCCCCAAACACATACACATTCTCTGGGATCCCAGTGCTCTGGGGCCTTAGAGGCATCATTTGTAGCCCTGGTGGTGAGTGTTCCCTGCAAATCAGAGATCCAGGTTAGCTTACTCCCTCTGCACCAGCCTCAGCCGGAGGGCCCACTCCAACTCAGCCCCTTCACCATTCATTCTTGGGATGCATCCAAGAAAGCACTGTTGGAACTGCTGTTTTTAAATTATTAAAATAATTTGCATAGCTAAATTGTAGATCTAAGGCTTCTATGGAGAGGAGAGTTAAGTATCTGACAGGGTGCTTATGAAAACAGAGAAAGCAAGCTCCTGAAGTTCCACTTCTGGTGTAACTGAACAGTGCATACACACGCACGCACACACACACGCAACAGCCATCTCCTTGTCTCTTCTTGGGGATAATACCCCAGAGTGTGCTAAAAACCCCCCAACAAGGGAAATGGGCTGTTCAGAAGAACTGCAGAAGCAGCTACTACTAGAGGCAACCCAGCTAAGCTGCCTCCAGGGCTCAGAAGAGGCAGGCGCGGCAGCTGCCCAGCCAGTGAGGAGGGACCAATGGGGAGGCGGTATAGCTCTGAAGCCAGACAGGGCTTGTTTTCCCTAAAGAACTGCCCAGCAAGGTCTCAGCAGTAGGGGCGGAAAAGCCAAAAGGAAGACAGTGCTTATGCTTGAAGACTAGACGCGGCTCAGCCTCCAGCACTGGTGATAAGGGGAGACCCAGAATGACCGATGTGTGATGATGATTCAAGGCTTCTGCAGAGGAAGGGCTCCTCCATGTTCCTTCAACGAGGATGGAGGTAGCAGACACCAGGGCCCACACTGACCACCTGATATGCTGAGGAAGCCAAACATTTCCCGATATGAGCTCAACTGTCTGTTCTGTCAACCCAGCAGCCACTGACACCCAGCTTCACTTTTCAGCATAGAGCCTGCCTCTAAGGTCATCCCAAGAGGACACACCTCCGAATTTGGGGTCACTTACTTCCCAATTGCAAACTCCATGATCCTAAGATTCAATCACTGTGTAATGAGTCACATCATCACTAATACCCAGTCGCAGGATTCCCCGAACTTCCTGAGGCCATTTGCTGAAAACATGCTTGCTTAGTGTAGACCTTGATCAAGGATGACTCTCTTTCCTTGGTCAATTCGCCCTCCACTGGGATTTACTAACCAGCAGCTGTGGGGTCTGAGACATCTTAAACTTTCCCTTCCCAACATCTACCCTCCTTACCCTAACCTCCCCTCCCACCCACCCCCCCAAAAAAGAACCAAGACACATGAAAAGTCCAAATAATAAATAATTGCCCATAAGAAATAAATTAACATGGAGCTCTCTAATGGGGAAGGAAAGGAAAGGCCAAGAAAGGCCGCCAGGACGGGCAGCTGGGGGCGCAGCTCCATCTTCGTGAAGAACATCTTTTCTGGCCACAACTCCACGACCTCCCGCTCACACTCCGCAGTGCTTCTCCCTCCCAGCTTCGGCACACTGACACTCCCACACTCCAGAAAGGCAGATCTTGCTCACAGAAAGCCACTGGGGAGAGAGAGATTGGTAATGCCCGTTTTCTCTGATCATCTCCCCCGAGTCTTGAATCAAATGTGGCTCTGATAACCGGGGACTTGGGTTAGCTGGGCCTGGTCTTCACCCAACTAGAAGGAAACTTGTGGTTCCCATGGCTCTTCTCCTGGGCTCACCCTGATGTTCACAGTAATAGTTGCCATGAACCACCATGCTCTGATTTCCATTTTATAAAAGATAAATTCATTTCTTAGTTTCCCCCTTAGTCCCTCCCTCCCTCCCTCCCCTCCCACCCACCTGCACCCCTGCTGTTACATACATGTAAGTACATATACACACACATACACACACACGTACACACGCACACACACCTGGTCTGCTTCTTTCCCATCCCCTAAAAAGAGCCCNGCAGACACCAGGGCCCACACTGACCACCTGATATGCTGAGGAAGCCAAACATTTCCCGATATGAGCTCAACTGTCTGTTCTGTCAACCCAGCAGCCACTGACACCCAGCTTCACTTTTCAGCATAGAGCCTGCCTCTAAGGTCATCCCAAGAGGACACACCTCCGAATTTGGGGTCACTTACTTCCCAATTGCAAACTCCATGATCCTAAGATTCAATCACTGTGTAATGAGTCACATCATCACTAATACCCAGTCGCAGGATTCCCCGAACTTCCTGAGGCCATTTGCTGAAAACATGCTTGCTTAGTGTAGACCTTGATCAAGGATGACTCTCTTTCCTTGGTCAATTCGCCCTCCACTGGGATTTACTAACCAGCAGCTGTGGGGTCTGAGACATCTTAAACTTTCCCTTCCCAACATCTACCCTCCTTACCCTAACCTCCCCTCCCACCCACCCCCCCAAAAAAGAACCAAGACACATGAAAAGTCCAAATAATAAATAATTGCCCATAAGAAATAAATTAACATGGAGCTCTCTAATGGGGAAGGAAAGGAAAGGCCAAGAAAGGCCGCCAGGACGGGCAGCTGGGGGCGCAGCTCCATCTTCGTGAAGAACATCTTTTCTGGCCACAACTCCACGACCTCCCGCTCACACTCCGCAGTGCTTCTCCCTCCCAGCTTCGGCACACTGACACTCCCACACTCCAGAAAGGCAGATCTTGCTCACAGAAAGCCACTGGGGAGAGAGAGATTGGTAATGCCCGTTTTCTCTGATCATCTCCCCCGAGTCTTGAATCAAATGTGGCTCTGATAACCGGGGACTTGGGTTAGCTGGGCCTGGTCTTCACCCAACTAGAAGGAAACTTGTGGTTCCCATGGCTCTTCTCCTGGGCTCACCCTGATGTTCACAGTAATAGTTGCCATGAACCACCATGCTCTGATTTCCATTTTATAAAAGATAAATTCATTTCTTAGTTTCCCCCTTAGTCCCTCCCTCCCTCCCTCCCCTCCCACCCACCTGCACCCCTGCTGTTACATACATGTAAGTACATATACACACACATACACACACACGTACACACGCACACACACCTGGTCTGCTTCTTTCCCATCCCCTAAAAAGAGCCCACTCTGCATGGAATCTCAGTCTGCCCACCCTTCTTCTCTTCCCCTCCCTCCCTTCCCTCCCCTCTCCAGACCAAGCTAAGTCACCCAGTAAGGCAGCTCTCTCGGGAGAGAATGTTCCCAAAGACATGTGAGCCTCCACCCTCAGACGGGCAAGCAAGCAAGCAGACAGCATGAGCAAGGCAGGCAGGAAGAGAGGCAGGCTGCCCCGCCCCTCCATTCCTGTATTAGGTCCCTGATTTCCCACTATTGCTGCTCTGTTGGAATTTTTTTTTTTTTTTGCCTCTTTTGTTAAAACAGCAACAGAGCCCTGCCACCTATGGTCAACCACCCTTCTTTGTCCTCTTCCTTTCCCCTCTTGCCAAGGGCCCTATTCTCAGAAACCCCAGATTGCTGCCTTCCTCCGTCTGGGTGGGCGACCTGCTGGGGGCCCCGAGTGAGGTGGAGAGGGGATCCCCAGCTATTTCCCAGTGACCTCTATTACATCATCATCCTTATCCTCATCATCATTGGAGCTGAACCCCACCTCAGCAACCTCATGAGAGTCAAATGGAGGCACCTGGGACCGGAGGAGGCCACCAGCTGGGTAGCCTGTGTGTGGGGATATGTAGCCGGGGTAGACAGACATGCCCCGTGAAAGGTTGCTGGGCAAGACAGGGGAAGGAAAAGGCGCGAACATCCTTGGCTCGGACAGGAGTGGCTGTGAGAATGGGAGTGAGTAGCTGGGGAGTATCCCTGTTACAGAGGGGTTGAGCATGAAGGAGGGGTTGCTGGCAGTGACTGAGGTAGCCGTGGAAGAGGAACTGACGGGGCCTGCTGGCACCAGAGGGTCAGTAGTCACTGGAAACACCAGGCGGGCATCTGCCAGCAAATTGGACAGCTGGTAGTAGGAGGGGGTACTGCTCATGAACAGGGAGTTCTCCCCAGCCTGGGAGGTGAACGGGGGGGTGAGGTTATGGTTTAAGGAGACGGGTGGCATGGCAAACCCGCCAGAAACTGGATACCCGTGTTCATACGGCTGCACGGGAGCTGGCAGATGGCCCTTCCTGGACCGCCGGCGGGCTGACTCCTGGGCAGCAGTGGGGGTGGCCAACTTGCGCTTGTGGCCCCGTAAGTCCAACACTGGGTGCCTGTCGCCACAGGGCTGGCCGGTCACCAGGAGGGAACTATTGAGGCAATGAGCCCCATGTCGAGGCTCAGTCCCGAGGGTCCCAGGAACAGCACTGCTGTCCACAAGTGGAGCCGGGGGGCCAGGCAGGGCGGCACTGGAGCTCGGGGAGCTCTGGCGGGACTCTCGGGCAGCAGCCACATCCGCATACTGCTGGAGCTCGCTGATGATCTCCGGGCTATCTGGAGAGACGGGCCGGGCCAGCCCCTCGGGGTCGGGGGCTTTAGGTGATGAGGCACTGTGTCTGCCGTTGCTTGTAGACTCGAGAGAAGGCCCCTGGGAACCTGGGGACAAAATGTAGGTAACTGAGAACCAGAATGGCCAGGGAGGGAAGGAGAGGATAAGACAAAAGTCCATTGGGAAGAAAACCCTGTCCTGTGGTTCTCAAAATTCAAATAGTTTCCTGTGCAAACAACATCATCTAGTCAACTTTTCCCAGTCACAAAGAAAGAAGTCTTTTGATCTAGGAAATAAGTCTATCCAAGGAAAGACTTGTAACCTCGCTGTACCTCAGTTCCCTGTAAAACTCCACCAAGGTGAATCCTATGAAATAATGGATATGAACTGCCAGATCGTCCTTTCAGTCAGACACTTTCTGGGGACAAAGATGGTCAGGGCCCATGATGGGAAAAAAGAGGAAAAGGAAGTTTAAAAAGCAGTCTATCCTGGTTGAAAACAAAACAAAACCCATGGCCATGAAAGATGATTGGTACAACTGAGAAATCTAAAACAGCAAGAGTGGTGGGTGATCATCACAGAACCGTGAAACTTGTTCTTAGTGTGATGATGGTGCTGGGATTAGGAGGAGCATACCTTTATCTAAGCAAACGTGTACTGAAATATTTAGGGGTGAAATGACATGATGTCTTCAACTTACAAACAGTTCAAATAATAGGAAGGGAGAGAAAGGAAAAAGTTTCTGAAAAAGGCATCGGCCACTGGCTAGAGCTGCAGGGTGCGAGGGTGCCCACAGTGCTCTTCTTCAGCTAGTCTGATGTCTTGACAACTTCCACGATAAAAGCTGAGAGCAAGAACCGTCTAGTTTCACACCTCACGGTGGGGGATAAGTGAGACCACTCCCCTAGCTAGAGGGGACTTTTGCAAGAGTTCTTAATGTTGTTCCTGTGCCACACGTATGTTCTTCGACCTGGCAATCCGACTTCTAGGAATTTTTCCTATAGACACACCACGTGACTGTGAACCAGAAGTTAACGGAGGAGCGCAACAGGTCCAGGAACAGGGGACTCGGCAACACATTGCGTTACACCCATCTAACTGCGTCCTGTGCCAGCCTTCACCGAGGAGCATCTCGAGGAAGGATGAGAACAAGCACTGAGACGCACCAGTGAGGGAAGGAAAGAGCAAACAGTATATCACCGTAAGTTCAGCATTTGTTTTCAGAATACAAAGTTACATACATGTATAGTATATACACAACATATAATTAACATTTAATATATACACACGTGCACATACGTATCCCTGTACCATGTACATGTATAGAATATAGAATATCTCTTGAGAAAAAGACAAAAAACAGGAATAAGCACTTCCAGGAAGGAGCAACAGATGGCTGGGAGTCTAAGGGAAGAAAAACTTCTCACTTTACTCCTTTTTGAAATCTTTGGATTGTGAACCATGTATATACATTACCTATTTAAAAAATAGTAACAAACCAAACCTGTCAAAAATGCCACGTATGTCAATGGAAAGTAGAAGCCACTATACCTGAGGCAGCCATCCGACCATCTTCAGGGGCCTTTGGTTTGCCAGTCGCCCGGACAGCAAAGATTCGCCCGTCGCTGGTACGGATGTATGTTCCTAAGGAGAAGCATGAGGAAGACTATGAGGAGCAGGCATGCAATACAGCCAGCCCTGAGAACTCCAGGCTTAGCCACTGTGGGCTCAGAAAGAGCTGTAAAAGTGGTCTCACACTTTCTCTCAAAATCCCTGAAGTGAGGAGTGGGATGACTGAGCTGCGGACCCAATATTACTCATTTACTCCACAAACACTGACTGTGTGACTAACATATACCAGACATTGTTCCAAACACTGAAGTATATACAATACAGAAAAGGGCCCTGTGTCTCTTGGAGCTTAACCCTGGAGGGGGAGACACACGGTTATACTAGAAAGTATCAAGAGAGGGCAAAGGCAATGAAGGGAATTAACAGGTGCTGTGAAAGACAGTAAGTTGGCTCCCTCTGTTCTGGCCCAGGGCCTCCGGTCTAGGTCCTCCTCTTGATGGGGGAAGCAGCAGCCTCACTGCCTCAATAACCAGCCTCCCTTGGTAGGAATAAATCAAGATGGGCACTCTATTCCCACGCGGCACTAGTTAACATCCCCTTGGTCTTGGGCATGTCTTCTGATCTAGTTTTTGGTGCCAGGGCTGCCTCTTGGCCAGAGGTCAGCAGATTTTTTTCTTAAAGCATCAGGTGGTAAATATTTTTGGCTTTGTGAGCCAAAAGGGCTCTGTTGCAAATATTCAACTCGGCTGCTACAGCATGGCAGCTGGGCATGGCGGTGCTCCAAAGACCTTTATAGACACTGATATGTGAATTTCATATACTTTTCATGTCACACAATAAATACTTTTTTGATTTTTTTCCCAACCAACTGAAAATGACTGAAGATATAAAACCCATTCTTAGTTCACAAGTACAGTAACAGCAAGCAGGCAAGATTTGGCCTGTGGGCCACTGTCTGCATACCACCCCCTCCTCCCAGCTCTAGGCTAGGAAGAACCCAGTAAGGGGGCTGTGGACGACCTTCTCTGGGTATCATTTATTTCATAGCATCTTTTCCCTGAAACTAAGGGTGCTTTAACCCAACAGAGACTAGGGCAAAATCTCCTTACTAAACAAAGACTCACCGGGAGCATCACAGAGCACAAGCTGACATGAAATATAGGCTTCAACTGTGTTCTGACATCAGCCCGGATTTCTCCAGAAATCCCATCTGGAGAACTTCATGAGGCCAGAGGCAGCAGACTTTTCAAATGACCCCACTCGAAGATTCTGTCATGTAACCCAGGTATACTAATTCATCCACCCACTACACTTCCTAGTTGGAGATGTCTACTTCACTCTGTCTTACCTGTCAAGCAGGTAAGACAGCACAGCAATGTATGTGTTTGCTTATAACCTATTCCATTCTACCCTGGGCCTCCCCATGTGCAGGGTAACTGCCAGACATTAAGCTTTTGATTGCCAAGACATCCATCTTGGATAACAAACTGCCAGCTGTCAGGCACAGCTATTAGCTCAACTACAAGATAAGGCACCTGGCTGCTCTCACCCTTGAAAAGTTCCTTATTAGAAAGCCTGGGGTAACCTAGGTAAATAATCCTTGAGTGATTCTCGCCTTTCCCTTCCCACACACCAATTCCCACTCTTATGTTTTAAATTCACCAATAAAGAGTGAACCTATGAAACCCCAGCCATTTTTGGACTTTAATAAGACAGAGACCCAAGCCCACACCCTGACTCTCTACCTACCATCTTCCTGTGTGGCCCTGGAGTATGCTGTGTGCCCTAGAGGCCCTGTGAGTAATAAGCCTCGTGTTTTCAAAGTTGCCTGATGGTGATTGCTGAGATGCATCCTGCCATCGTGATAAGAAAAACAAGGGCTGAGCCAGTCACAACACTGGCTCTGAGGAAAGGTATGTGGGGCTGGCCACAAGCAGTGCAGGACCGGACGAGCGTCTCAGGCATTCCTAGCTGGTGGTATCGACAGGCTAAGACCAACACAGAGCAATGTGTCTCTCCAAACCGACTCTGAGAGTCTCCACAAAGAAGATAGCAAAATACAGGTAGGCAGGGACCACAACCCATTTCTTTTAAGCCACTGACAGCTATCCTTTGAGCCCACCCCAAACCAGCTAAGCTCCTAGAAATGTCATTTTCTCAAGTTTCCCCTACGTTCCCCCACTGTTACAGGATGACTTCTATCCCTGCTCCAGCTCAAGCCATATGTCCTGACTCTGCTGGCCAGCAGACCACTCTCAATCAAAGAGAGGGGAGGGGCTCCTCAGGCAGGTGCTCACCTTTCGTCCCACGGATGATGTGGATGCTCTCGCCAGCATTAATTCTTGCCTGTACGTCTGTAGAGCTGTTGAGCCCGGGAATAACAATATCTAGTGAAGACACAGACCTCAGATTTAGATTACATGGGGCCTGACTGAAGAAGGGGGAGAAAAGGCCAAGTTCACACCTATCCTTCGATCCTCAAGGGTTTTCCTAAAGCATCCCAGTGGAGCAGAGGTCAGAACCAAGGACGGGGAAGCAAGCAATGCTGCTCCCAACTGCCTCAACAGAGAATATCGTGAAAACAAAACACTTTTCAGAAACCTGATCATCCTTCTCATCAATTTTCCTTGGTTTAATTTAAAAATCAGAGTTTTTGATTTAGAAAATTTCAGTTAAAAAAAAAAAGTTTCTGTTCAAATCGTTATTTCTATTTCCTTTCTTCTCCCTAAGTAATTTGCATGTATCTGCTCCTATCACTTTAGGTTCCAAGAGGCCACATATCTTCCTTGTGGGTATTATTCCTCACCTAACTAAAGAATGAAGAGAAGAGTATTTTCAAGAATTAGGAGAGAAGTAGGATTATGAGCGGCTGTCTCTCTCTCTTTTTTTTTGGCTGTGCCACATGGCATGTACCTCAGTACCCCAACCAGGGATTAAGCAAGCACCCACTACAGCGCAAGCACGGAGTCTTAATCACGGGACCACCCGGGAAGTCACAAGAGGCTCTTTGCTTTTAATCTGTTTCAAAAGAAGTTGTTGGTTTTTTTTTTACCATGAATATCTATTAATTTTCATACTCAAAAATACCAATTAAGATATTTTCATTAAAATGAATTATCATGAATATTTCTAGATGACAAGATGAAAAACAACATCATGAGGTGCTTTCCTTCGCAACTACTCTGAACCACAGAATCAACTGCAGGGATGAATGCACTGCCCACCTATGACTGCTGGCCCATCATGCTCGATCCACATTAAACTTACAAAGAATAAAGCAAGGTCTTTAACTAAGGCGCTGAGAGCTGTCCTTCATGCCCAGCTGACCCGACAAGTCGGGCAGGAGTCAACATACTGACACCTCACTCTGAAGACAAACCCTATGTTCAGTGCTGCTGCTAAGTCACTTCAGTTGTGTCCAACTCTGTGCGACCCCATAGACGGCAGCCCACCAGGCTCCCTGTCCCTGGGATTCTCCAGGCAAGAACACTGGAGTGGGTTGCCATTTCCTTCTCCAATGCATGAAAGTGAAAAGTGAAAGGGAAGTCGCTCAGTCAGGTCCGACCCCTAGTGACCCCATGGACTGCAGCCCACCAGGCTCCTCCATCCATGGGATTTGCCAGGCAAGAGTAGTGGAGTGGGGTGCCATTGCCCTCTCCAGTGACATTTCCGCAATCTCTACAGTGTTCAGTGTCCATCCCACCCACCACATTCAATAAAGCCCAGTACTGTGTTGCTACCCTTAAGACATTTCATTAGAATACATACTCTTCATGTTGCCTTTTCTACTTCTACTTAGATTGCCAATGTAGTATTGCCTAGAATGCAGACATTATTTAATCAATATTTCCTGAATGAACAGAGGGATTCCCTGGTGGCTCAGATGGTAAAGAGTCTGCTTGCAATGTGGGAGACCTGGGTTCCATCCCTGGGTTGGGAAGCTCCCTGGAGAAGGAAATGGCACCAACTTCAGTATTCTTGCCTGGAAAATCCCATGGATGAAGGAGCCTGGCAGGCTACAGTCCATGGGGTTGCAAAGAGTTGGAAACGACTGAGTGACTTCACCTTCTTGGGCTTTCCTCATAGCTCAGTAGGTAAAGAATCTGAACAGAGGAATTTTAAAAGGGACAGCACCCCTGGAAGAGAACTCAGGAGCTCCCAACCTGTTGTGGTGACCACTTTCTGCACGAGGACTCCCGCACGCTGCAAGTAGTTGATGGGGAAGTTCATAGCTGGGTTTGTGCTGGAGGCAGAGCTTACACTGCCTCCCAGTGGGACATGCCGTGGCATCATGGGGATCGGGGTGGACTGTACAGGACGAACACTGGCCACGGGCTTCTCATCACTCTTCAGGGTTGGCTGCCTAGGAGAGAAAGACAAGCACACTAAGAGTGTGGCCAAACAGCCCTCACTTACCTTTCTGCAAGACTGCTAAGCCTCTCCAGACTTCCCCTTTCTATAGCCAGAGAGCTGCTGACAGAAGGATCAAAAGAAGCCGCAGGGTGTGGTCAATTAAAAAGGAGACTGGAGACAGAGCAGAGACAGACACAGCGAGGGATAAAGCCTCTCGGTGTCTAAGAAGAATCAGATGTCAGTGGAGTAATGTCTTCTTGGAAATGTGAGGTGACATCTGCTCCTCTAGAACTGGGACTGCCTGTCTACATGCATCAGGAATTTGTCCTTAGAAGTCAGGAAGAGCGGAGAGTCATGGTGGGGGTGAGGGGCGCACGGGTGCATGGTGCATGCTGACTGCAAGACAAATGAGGACAAACGGGTGGAATTTTCCCACTCACCAAGGAAGAAAAGGCCACGTGACATCACATGTGCTGGTGACCTTGAGACCATCTGCCCAACATTAACCGTCATTATCCTCTGAATCCTCAAGTTTCGGTAAGGAAGGCAGACACCTCTCTCCTCTGCATCACTTTTCAGTGGACTTCTCCTGGGGCCAGGCCCCAAAATGGCTCTACAGTCACAGCCACCACAAAAGCAGGAGCAGGCGAAACGCTGCACACAGAGGTCACGCTCTAAGTGCCACATGGCTGTGACCCTGATTGTGCTTCTCTTACTACCAACACGCCAAAATGTTGTCCTGTGGTCAACGAGGCATTCCTCACTCTTTCCTTTTCTTTCAGCTGGATGTTGGTGCCTTGAGGACTCATTTAAGGGTTCTGAAATTAAGTCCCTGTCTCTAAGCTTTCTAAAGTCTGTGGGCTTTAGTCTGGGAAAGAGACCCTCTGGGACTGGTACGTTCTTCCTCATCTGATGGAAAACTGGCACATAAAAGAACACACTTGTGTGCCATGCTGCTGGAGCAGGACTGCAGGAGTGCCCAGTCACTGCTCTCAGGCCGCCTTTGGGCGAGCCCTGGGGCCCTGCGGATGGCCGTGATAGGCCAGAGAGCACAGCATGCTCATTGGGCTCTGGGGCCCTGCTCAGACATCAGCGGGGCTCAGGAATCTAGCCCAAGGCCCATATTCTGCAGAGGCTAAGGCTAGGAATTTGGGTGGGAAGGCCTCCTCACATGTACCTAGACAGAATAAGGAATCAGCAGGATCAAATGCTGTGAGAGGCCGATGCCCTCCACAGGGCTGCAGCTAGGCTAGCAAAGGAGCTGACATCTCCTCACAGCCCAGCCCATCTGTCACACCTTGTCTCCACATGGTTCTCCCACTGGCTCAGTCCATTCCTGCTGTTACAAGGAAAGGTCCAGAAAAGAGAAAGAGAAGAGGTGGAGGACAAGAGAGGGGAGTGTGAGAGGCAACAGTGTCTTGGAAAATGACAGAGATAAAGTCTGAAAAGATAGTAATTTTCTACTCGGAAGCATCTTACACGTAAAAATCAGCAAATTTAATCACCAAAGTTTCAGTTCAGTCCTCAGTCATGTCCGACTCTTTGAGACTCCATGAATTGCAGCACACCAGACCTCCCTGTCCATCACCAACTCCCGGAGTTCACTCAAACTAATGTCCATNTCTAGGTTGGTCATAACTTTTCTTCCAAGGAGTAAGCGTCTTTTGATTTCGTGGCTGCAGTCACCATCTGCAGTGATTTTGGAGCCCAGAAAAATAAATTCTGACACTGTTTCCACTGTTTCCCCATCTATTTCCCTTGAAGTGATGCTAGCTGAAGGTATATCCAGATAGCCATGCATCATAAGAATTTTAAAATACTTTGTAAAATGTAAAATTCTTTAATATATGTTTCTTTTCTAAGTTTAATATTTTCCTGTATGTTTCAAAATTAACAACTTGAATTATAAAAATTGTGACATTTATGTGTTTATATATAAAACTCTCATTAGGCTAGAGATTATTTCTGTAGTTTGCTGTTCACCTTTAAATATCTAAGTATATTATAATTTGGCATACTAAATATTTTTTCCTATCCATTTGTGTTTTGATGCTTTTCTTCTCACAAATTCAACTATCATAGATAGTCTATAATCTTTCTGGAAATCTTCTGTGGTATATATGTATATATGGGAACATATATATGTGTGGATATAGATATAGAGAAATATATATTTTATTATATAAAACTACAAAATATACTGTGAATAATATATATATTTATATTTGCTATATTCTTACTTTGCTTAATGAATTATTTAAACTTTATTTGTTTATCTAAAGCAATCTATACATATTATGGACTAATTAGAAAATAAAGGCAAAAGGAATTAAATATCCTTAATCTAACAGTTGACATAATCATTAGTCACACTTTTGTGTATATCTTCTAGAACACTTCATATGCTAATATGTACTCATATTACATATACTGATTTTTATCCTGCTTTTCTTTGGTTTGTTCTGCTTGATAATTCACTGTGACCTTATTTCCATGTTACTATTTTTCTATTGCCTGACTTTGAATTGCTAGATAGATTTCCATTAAAAGATTTGGCATGATTATTTAACCAGTTCTATATTTTAGGAAATATATGTTATTTCCAATTTTTGTTATCAACTGTGATCAGATAACTACTCTTGTAAATTAATATTTTCACACATGCTTAATTATTTCCTTAGGATGAATTCATAGTTGCAGAATTGTTGGATTGAATCTTATGATGATTATAATGATCTTTGATACATATCGCAATGCCTCCCAGAAAGGTTTTATCATTTTATAATCTCATCAACAATGTATAGAGGGGAAGATACATGTTTTTTCTATGTATTTGCCAATATTTGATACTGAGATTCCATTCTTTCCTGTGGAGGAAAGCAGTACCTTCTCATTAATTAACATATCTATTATATGTAAATTTTTCATAGGTTTAGTGACTGTTTTTCACTTCCAGAGTTTTGAAGTCAATTATAATGACTGGGCCAAGGATGTTGGTTTTTATATTTCAATTAATAAGAAGTAGAAAGTGTAGGCTTAGTCATGTCTGACACTTTGCAACACTGTAGACTATAGCTTGCCAAGCTCCTCTGTCCATGGAATTCTCTAGGCAAGAATACTGGAATGGGTTGCCATTTCCTTCTCCAGGGCATCTTCCCAATCCAGGAATCAAACCTGTGTCTCCTGCATTGAGGGTAAATTCTTTTATAATAGCTCTAAAATTAGTTTAATTTTCTTTTAGATGCCAGTACCTGAATTAGTGAGGAATAAAATAGACATCTACCTGGCTAGTCAAATAATGGAATTAAACATCTATTTCTTTACTGCCTGTTTATGATATCCAACCTGTCCATCCTAAAGGAGATCAGTCCTGGGTGTTCACTGGAAGGACTGATGTTGAAGCTGAAACTCCAATATTTTGGCCACCTGATACAAAGAGCTGACTCATTGGAAAAGACCCTGATGCTGGGAAAAATTGAGGGCAGGAGGAGAAGGGGACGACAGAGGATGAGATGGTTGGATGGCATCACCAACTTGATGGACATGAGTTTGGATAAACTCTGGGAGTTGGTGATGGACAGGGAGGCCTGGCTTGCTGCTGTTTATGGAGTTACAAAGAGTCAGGCATGACTGAACTGACTGACTGATGATAGAAATGTGACAAATTAGGTTTATTTTAACTTCACACTGAGAGATTTAAGCTTCGTATTGAAGCTGAGGGATTCTTGGCTTTATTTTAGTCTCCATTATGTGTGTTTTTATTTATTTATTTATTTATTTAAAGTTGTGTTCTCTGTGTAATTGATTCTGATATTGTTTACTAGGTATGCTATTAAAGTTCTTTTTTTAAATTTGGGTTCAGACTTTTAAAAATCCATTCATTTATCTGTTACTGATTTTGCTTATTTGATCTTCACTCTAGCTTTCTGATCTCTCAAAGAGCCAATTAAAGCATCTTTCTTCAAAGAATTGTTTATTGGTCAGCTTAAGTGTAGCTATCATGCAGTGAGAAACAACCCCAAAGTCTCAGTGATTTTCACATAATAAAGGTTTATTCATCACCCATGATGATATATACTGTGGATTGGCTACAGCTCTTTTCTATGTTCCTTTACTAAGAGTTCAGGCTGTCAGAACAACCTCTTACACATCACCAGTCTCCTTCCAGATGGAAAAAAAAGTACAAGGCAAGTCATGCATTGGATTTTAAAGCTTCTTCCTGGAGGTGAAACACATTATTCAATTCATAGTTCATTGGGCAAAGTTATATGGTCAGGCCTGATGTTAAAGGGGCCAGAAAATATAATTCTCTTCCCAGGAAGATACAGAAAATATTTTGAACAAAAATATTAACACCTTACCTGTTCAAGTAATTGACTAATATTTGACCCCAGAATTATTTAGCCATGTTAGTGGTAAAGCCCTTTAGGTATTAATTAGCTTAAGAGATCTGATCTCAGTGCAGCTCTAAGTGATTTAAAGCAAGAGTCTGCAAACTTTTCTGTAACAAGTCAGATAGTAAATATTATTTATTTGTGTGGGCCATATAGTCTCTGTTGCAACATTTGCAACTTCTCAGGTTTGCTGATAATACTAGGAAGCAGCCATAGTTATTACAGAAACAAATAGATATATCTGTGTTTCAGTAAAACTTTATTAAAAAAAAAAATAAGAAAACATGCTATGGGCTGGATTTGGTTGCTGGTCATGGTTTCCCAAGCCTTGATAAAGATTAATTCTAATCTGGTTAGAGTAGAAAATAGAACATCTTGCTGAGATCTGGAGTTTTATGTGTTACTTTTGAAAGAAATCTTACTAATGGGTAGAAACTGTGAAATTTTATTTATGGTATGTCTGATTCTAGAATAATTCAGGCTATATTTATATTAATAGCTGTTAATTCTGTAAAGAAATATTCTGAGATGCAGAGACATAATTTGAAATATCACTTTTAATATATTTGCTTTTTTAAAAGAAGACGTAGGAAAGAAAGCTCTATGAAATTTGCTTGGCTGATGGGAACATGAGAAGAACTGAGAAAACATTGTGAGAGACATAGATTTAAGAAGAGGATGAGAAATTCTGATTTAACTGTAATAAGAAAGAAGAGAGTCATTTCTTGGAAATGGTACTCATTCCACAATCCTTTTGGAAAAGGCACATTACTATTTAACATCTAAATAGATATAATACAAGTATAATCATAATCTAGAATATATTTTTCCCCATAAAACTATTGCCACAAAAATAATGGAAGCTTAAATCTAGTTAAAAGGTGACATTGTCTATGTGCCTTAAACCTTTAGAGGAATTATTACAGGTAGCCATAAAAATAGAAATGTCTAATATAGTTGACAGATTAAAACATAATCATTCAACTGGATTGAGACTTGCTGAAAATATTTAACAAATCATATTGCTCAATTTTGTTTTAAGCATAGAATTGGTACAAAGACTCAAATTTCTTTCCCCAAAAATGCAGGCTTAAATACAAAGAAATGTTAATTGATTCATTGAACTTTTGAAGCAACTATTTAACATTTTCAATAAAACGAAGCCTACCTCTAATCCCAGGTGGCAGCTTTACTAAAGGCATACATTATAATTATGCTTCTGTTTTCATTTCCTCCAGATAATGGAGCCTGGGAAAGCCTGCTTTCTACATCTGGATTTCAAGGCATCATTCAGACAAAGCTTCATTAAACCCCACCAAACACTAAAGGTCACCGTGGTTTTATATGTTTTTGTTGTAGCAACCAAATGTTGCAAAAACTCTATCAGCAGCCAGCAAAATTTAGAAATACCAGAAAATGGCAAGAGGAGGATGGGGTCATAGGTGAGAAGTTCATTTGTTCAACAAATAGAAACACAGATGAATAGAATAGAGTTCTTTCCCTCAAGGAAATCTTTCTGCATAGAAAACTAAAACTAAATTGACAATTAGAATATTTCATGTAAATGCAAAGTTGATCCATTAAATAGCTGGACTGAGCTGACCCAGGAAATCTTTTTTCCCATTTCAAATATATAGAAGTGCCATTTAAAATATAACAACTGCAAATATAATTATACAGCTGAGCTCAAGATATAAACAAGGGGGGAAAAAGTCTCTAAATAAAAAGGGAACTCAGTGTTGGAGCAATGAATGGAAAATGAAGCCTGGGGGCTCATGAGCCTTACTGGCTGGTGCCTGGGACTCTATTACCCACTGTAAGAGGAAGAGATTTTGCTGAGATTTAGAAATAAGATACTGCATACAGCCTGATTCATTCATAAAATACAAACTCTTTACAATCCAGGAAAGCACAAAAACTTGCAGCCTGCCTATAGAAATGAACAGAAAAGATGACCTGAAATAAATCATAATCTTGGGTCTTTTTCCTTCCATGAAATCTGAATTCATACTCTACAATTCATACCAGTCTACAAAAAAAGGCCTATTAGAAGCAAGTATTTCTGAAAAGATATTCTTACAATCCAAGAAAAATATAACTCTCATTGAAAATACCCCTTGATGCGGATGAATTTATATTTATACAAACAACATAAGAAACAAAAATTGGGACTCAGGAAGCACACCAAATATAACTGGAGATAATAAACTATTTAAAAGAAAATTTTAAATAAGTAGATTTTATAATAGTCAAATAGACAAAGGAAGTAATCCTATAACTGAAGGAGGAAACAGAACAGGCTCTGTCTTGAAAGCAGTCTCCATTTTGGGCCGGACTGTGGACTTTGAACTATATGCCCAGTATCTATGGAAACAACATACCACCTGGAAAACCAGGTCCCGAAGGAAGAGCCCCAGGGCTCTCCATTGCCTAAAAGAATACCCTAATTATCTGTATAACCAAATAGAATCATACATTCTATTATGCTTATTGGGATATGACCACAAACCTATTGATAATTGTCCACTGTTAACTCCCTAGGCTTAAGGCATATGAATCAGGTGTTAACTTTGATTGTATCTTTCTTTTTCCTTTGTTCAGACTAGTTTCAGGGAATTTGGTGAGGTGGGTTTGGGCACATACACTTTAGGGTATATAAGGTTTTCACAAAAACTGGTTGGGGTCCTTTGCTAACAGGAGACTCTGCCTTGGACCTGCTGATGTAATAAACTGCACTCCACTATCTGCATCGTCCTTCTGAGTGAGTTTGTTTCCTGGAATGTGTGGCTACAACATAACAACCGTACAATATGATACAGGAAGAGACACTGTTGGAAAGCAAACATGTAGTCTAAAAACAAAATAACTTTATTAATATAAAATAGCAATGGATAGGTTGATAAGTTGACTGGACATAATTGAAGGGTGAATATATTAATTGGAAGATGAAGTACAGGAAATCAGATAGTATCTTATATTATCATATAATCATACAGATAGATAAAGACACAGAAAAGAGATTTTTAAGATATATGGAGGACCCTCCCCCCAAAAATCTAGATGTTCTAAATGAAAAGAAGTAAAATATAAGTGAGGGTAAATGTAGGACTGAGAAATTTCCCTTATTGATGAAAACTTGAATTTTCAAATTGGCTGAACTCGTTAAGTCTTAAACAGGGTAAGTATAAACATCCACACTTGGTTGGTTTATAGTGCAGTCATATAACAGTGAAGATGAAAGTAACTATGTTTCCTGCAAAAATGCCAAATCCAAAACAGAAGAGATAGATCTACCTGGTGTGCTCAGTCACTCAAGTCGTGTCTGACTGTTTGCGATCCCATGGACTAGAGCCAGCCAGGCTTCTCTGTCCATGGAATTCTTCAGACAGGAATACTGGAGTGGATTGCCATTTACATGGAGAAAATATCTGATGAACTGATCGCTTAGAGTTTCAAAGCAGGGTAAACTTTACTTAAGAATGAAGGCCAAATAATGGAATTTTCTATCAAAAGCCAAGGAAATTTTCTACTGCTAGATTTTCACTATAAAAACTACTAAGGATATACTTCTTCAAGAAGGACATTGAAACCAAAAAGAAAGATGAGAGAAACAATCAAATGGGTCAATAAAATGGATCAATCTAAATAAGCAGTGATTGTGAATAAAAGGACTTAAAATTTTTGGAAAGTATAGGAACTAGTAGAATTGAAATGCTAAACAGTAACAGGGAAGGTCTGCCATTTTCCACTGTTTCCCCATCTATTTGCCATGAAGTAATGGGATTTGTTAGGGGAAGCACACTGATTGAAACCACCGCCCACCCTGGCCAGGCACCATAGTAACCATTTGCATGAGTTGTTTTATGACAGGAGATCCTGATAAGGAATAGGGAACTAATAAGCCACCACCAACTGGAAGAGTTTGGGAAAGGTCCAAAGGAGACACCATGTGTCTGTCCACTTCCCAGAATCCCTCTAGCTAACATCCACCTTGGCTTACCAATGCATGCACTACCAGGAAAGACTCTGAATTAGAATGATTGGCCAAAGACCACCCAGAAACTAATCCCATAAACATAAAACCCAAGACCGTGAGCCACATGGCAGAGCAGTTCTCCTGGGTTCCCTTACCCTACTGCTCTCCACCCGGGTGCCCTTTCCCAATAAAATCTCTTGCTTTGCCAGCACATGTGTCTCCTCAGACAATTCATTTCCAAGTGTTAGACAAGAGCCCAGTTTCGGGCCCTGGAAGGGGTCGCCTTTCCTGCAACAGGACTGGGTGCCATGATCTTAGTTTTCTGAATGTTGAGCTTTAAGCCAACATTTTCACTCTCCTTTTTCACTTTCATTAAGAAGCTCTTTAGTTCTTTGCTTTCTGCCATAAGGGTGGTGTCATCTGCATATCTGAACTTATTGATATTTCTCCTGGCAATCTTGATTCCAGTTTGTGCTTCATCCAACCAGCGTTTCTCATGATGTNCATGAACTGATGGGACCAGATGCCATGATCTTCGTTTTCTGAATGTTGAGCTTTAAGCCAACTTTTTCACTCTCCACTTTCACTTTCATTAACGGGCTTTTTAGCTCCTCTTCACTTTCTGCCATAAGGGTGGTGTCATCTGCATGTCTGAGGTTATTGATATTTCTCCCAGCAATCTTGATTCCAGCTTGTGTTTCTTCCAGTCCAGCGTTTCTGATGATGTACTCTGCATAGAAGTTAAATAAGCAGGATGACAATATACAGCCTTGACGTACTCCTTTTCCTATTTGGAACCAGTCTGTTGTTCCATGTCCAGTTCTAACTGTTGCTTCTTGACCTGCATACAGATTTCTCAAGAGGCAGGTCAGGTGGTCTGGTATTCCCATCTCTTTCAGAATTTTCCACAGTTTATTGTGATCCACACAGTCAAAGGCTTTGGCATAGTCAATAAAGCAGGAAAAGATGTTTTTCTGGAACTCTCTTGCTTTTTCCATGATCCAGCGGATGTTGGCAATTTGATCTCTGGTTCCTCTGCCTTTTCTAAAACCAGCTTGAACATCAGGGATTTCACAGTTCACACACTGCTGAAGTCTGGCTTGGAGAATTTTGAGCACTACTTTACTAGCATGAGATGAGTGCAATTGTGTGGTAGTTTGAGCATTCTTTGGCATTGCCTTTTTTTGGGACTGGAATGAAAACTGATCTTTTCCAGTCCTGTGGCCACTGTTGAGTTTTCCAAATTTGCTGGCTTATTGATTGCAGCACTTTCACAGCATCGTATAAAATCTTACATGGCTTCATTCAGTTCCTTTAGAAGCTCATTTGGCAAGCTTTTTTTTTTAACATGGAACATTCAAAAGATAAAGTTCTAAAATGTATCCCTCTTAAAATAATTACTAGTATCTTTAACTCAAGATAATCAAACAATGTAAAAATGCAAACCAAGCAAGCAGGAAGCTGATGTGATAAAGGCTATGAAGTACTCTGACCTCTACTGAGAAGAAAAAAAAAAAAAGTACTGATAACTATTCTATAATTTCCTACAAAGAGTCTCTGTCCCCGCTTAGCAACTGGCTTCCATGCTGTTCCTATCCTTAATAGTTCTGGAAACTGTACTCAAGAGAAAGATCTTTTTGCTCAGGAATAAGGCACAGACACAAAATGAGATCCCATTAAGAGCACTGGAATTCCTTGAGTACGATTCAAGACCCATAGAAGACCTGGCCTTCACTCTTGAACTTCACTGCGAAATGAGGGCTAGGATCAGGGTGCTGAAGATAGGAGGAGGCTGTGGGGGAGGCCTGGGAGTCTGTGTTAGGGGAAGCTGTGCCTCCCAGGGGGCCAGAAGGACTCTCCTGAGTCACAGGACTAGCAGCTCACTCTTCCAGCCAGAACCACTTAAAACACCAGGGCTGCAGTACTGCTTCAGTACCTCATCCAGGAGCAGAACCTGTCCATTCAAGGCAGCCTAAGAGCAAGTTGTAGGCCTCCTTTTATTTACAAAAGGAACCAGTTGAGAGGTCTGGGCCTGGCCCAGCAGCACACCTTCCTCCTTTTGCAGTGACTCACCAGTTTCTCTGACTGAAGGCAGGGATGCTGGTCAGGCTCTGGTCGCTGGCCGGGTAATACTGCGCGTATGATGGGCGGGTGTAGGGGACTGACGTACGCTTGTCTTCCTCGTAGCTCTTCTTTGCTGCTTTTTTCTCAGCCTTGGTCAGCTTGTGATCTTTTCGGTTAAGGAGCAATGACTCATGCTCAAAAGGCTCCTGGGGACACAGGAGGATGTTGATTTAATTACCAGTCTTTGTACCAACATGGATGATATACAAAAAGCCTTACTTTGAAACCAAGGAAGAGCTGGCTGTCTACAGTACTTAGCAAAGAGCCTGCTCTCAGACTCACAGGCACATTTACTCTTTCTGTCAAGAGCATAAATTCTCAACCCTAACCTGGCAGCAGATTTAGACAACCTACATCTGCCTTCCATATCAAAAGAACGAGAGGGTTCAGAGAATCACCAGACTACATTTTCAGAACTTCTTTCAGCGAGGAAAACTCACCATGGCCAAATTATCCTCATGGCTGAGCTCACACTGCTAGGATGAGACAAGGATAGAATAGGTGATGGGGAGAGGGGAGGGGGACTGTCTGGGGCAAGGAAAAGAACCAGCTGAGTTAATCTGCATGAAATAAAACTCTGGATGAAGCAACCAGACAAGCCTCCCTCAGCGGAGAGTGCAGTACTGGGACACATGCACACCGGGGTCACACCTTGGTGATGAGGTGAGGGTATTTCAGACAGGCAAGTTGGAGGACTGGCTCCTTGATCCCCTTTACATTCAAGGATGTTTGGGGAGCTGGCTCCTTCTCCACGAAGTGCAGTAGGTTCTCCACCTCCTTTCGAGTAAAGTTCAGCATTGGATTGAGATCATCCACCACCCGATCTAGGAGGGAAAAGACATGAGAAGTCAGGTCTTGGCAAAGGAGACCACAAAAGCACCGCTCCAAGGACTGGCACAGAGAAGAGACGTGGTGGGTGGCGTAACTATCACCAATATCTAAAACACCTCAGGCCACTCCATACCTAAAAGTCAAAGAGCAGGTCTGAGATCCTCATGAAACAGAAATATCTTAAGAGATACCTGCATAACCAGGCTCAGCTCTTATCATTAAACCCATCTTCAACATTTTAAGCAAAATGTCCTCGTAAGCAATTATCTGCATCAGAAATTGAAAGGCTGCCTGTGTTTCCTCATCCTGCCCCTCTCCTCCCCTCCTTTGATACAATTAGAATGTCAGTCTGTATAAACGTCCTCTTCTGAGCCTGAGAGATGGCCTACCTGACATGCCTTGCTTCGAAATCTGACGGTCATAGATCTTCTTTTCGAGGGTGAAATCAGCCACAAGGCGATAGATGTGACAGGGCTTTTTCTGGCCATAACGGTATACCCGACATACAGCCTGAGCATCATGGCAAGGGTTCCAGGAAGCATCAAACACCACCACTCGGTTGGCACCAATCAGATTCACGCCCAAACACCCAGCCCTTTAAAACACAAGCCAATAATCACAGAAAGTGATTAGTTTTAAAGACAGTTTTCAGATAGGTTTTAAGCCCTGTCACTTCTACCTGAATATCATCCTCTTTATCCTAAGCAGAACATATTAGAGGATTCTGCTGAAGAATAATACCTTCCTCAGGCACTGAAAGAGTGCCCTGAAGTTCCAACACAGAAGTACCTACCAGCTCAGAAAGAAAATCCACTCTCCCACCCGCCGTGATGAGTGAGGAGTGATGCCACTGAGTGAGGGGAAGTGTCTACGTACCAATGTTTCTGATGTATTTGGTCTAACAGCTTGGGGGAATGACTGGCTTACACCCTATCAAGGGCATTCTGATGCAGAAGGCAGCACAGCCTTCACGCTGCCTGGCATGAGACAAATAATGCCATCAGTCTTTTATAGTTATATTGCACTTTGTATGTACTTATTAAAGCACTTTCACATTCATCACACTGTCTAAGCCTCAGAACAGTCCTGAGAGAAAAGCTAATTATGACCACTGTGAATGAAAGTCTCAGAGAAATTCATGACACTATCATTATTACCCTTCGAATAAAATTTCCTTTGGGGGCCCCCTCACCTCAAGAACAAGTCACAAATCTGAGATCTCTATCTCTTCTGACAGAACTTGGACAAGCCTTTGGGGTTCAGGCCCGTGTGGCCAAATGCCCTGAAGGCAGCCCTCTGACTTCCCCATTTCAAGATCTACTCACCTTGTGGAGAGAAGGAACAGCCAGGTGGTGAGGTTGCTGGGATCATTGAACTGATTAATGAGCCGCTCCCTCTCAAAGGCAGGGGTGCTACCATCTAGCCCTAGGACAGAAGGAAACAAACAAGAAATGGACAGATGAGGACAGGGATACACAGAGAAATCAATGGGCAAATGGATTTTTAAAGCAAAACAAGACAAACACTATAATGCTCAGATTCCATGCCCTGGGCATTCCGTAGGCACCTACCATGAGACCCAGGCATCTATCAGCTGTGATTTTCCCTTTAGTACCTTGGGTCAAATCTAAGGCCAAGATTCCTAGACTTCAGAGTGCCTAAGAATCACCCTAGTTAAGGAAGCCTAGTGAGAACTGGTTTAAGGTAACTGCTCTGCTTCAGTCCTGTGAGTGAGTACAAAAGGACCAAGGGTGTTATGTTTTGATAAGGAAGGATGATGTTCCTTCACCAGGCAGGAATCCATAGCTAACAAACTCCTAAGGTTAAGGAGTTGCTTGAAGGAGACATTAAAAAAAAAAACAACAAAATGATCTGGAGCAATGGGATGGGAAACTGGAATGAAAGGAGGGATGCTCACAAGAAAGACGAAAAGTAGGCTTCAGTTAAGAAAAAGGAGTAAGGGAGGAGGGGTGACATTTGTCACCTGGAGGAAAGCAAAGAAGGCAAAGCTAAGGGCATGAAATACTACATGGAGAACTGAATTACTACTGATGTAGGAAACCTGGTATTAACTGCTGGTATTAGAGGTTCCCTCAGTCAACACTCCAACCTGGCTTTCAACCTGAGTTGAAACGCAAGTCAGCACTGATTCATCATGGGACAAGTCTACAGTCAACACACGGATCTTGGCTGGCTGGAGTCTCCTCATCATCCCCTGACCCTCCATTTCTCTCAATCTTTCCTTTAGGCCAGGGCTTCTCAACTAAAGGGATTTCCCCACCCTGCTCCCCCACGGGGAACATCTGGCAATGTCTAGAGACAGGTAGGTTGTTATAACTGCGTGGATGCTACTGCCATCTAGTGAGTGGAGACAGGAGATGCTGCTAACACTCTACAATGCCAAAGGCAGGCCTCTGTAACAGTTAACTGGCCAAAATGTCAATATCTGGTCACTAAGTGCCTGAAGTCAGTAATTTTCAACTTTTTTTCTTTACCACCCCATTAAGGAGCCTTTAAACATTCTTTTTTTCCCCCCCAATCACCATGCCCTCCATTACATTTTCATACCACAGATATACTGTATACTATATAATTAATTCATTATATGCATATTTGTGCTTTATTATAATTCTAAAAAGTCCCCATTTTTTGGTCCCCTTGTGACCCGATTTTCACCTCACTAGGGACACCTCCCCCAGTGAGAATACATCATGATCTGGGCTTGTGTTCACTGTTCTTGTGTGGCCTAGGATGATCTTTAGGCCACACCAGCTCTGTATATTCAATTTCTCTCCATCTTTGCAAGTCGAGTCCAAGTTCCACCTTCTCCAAGCATCCTCACCATGTTGATTCTGGCCGTTGTAGAATTCCAGTGAGGGTAGTCAGCCAGTGCTACCTGAAATCTGTTCTTGCACGCCAGGGTGATGGCAGGGTATCCGCCCTTCAACATTTCTGCCCTCCTCGCACCTGGCCTAAGCTCCCCAGCCTTGTGCAGTAACACACATGGCAGCTTGCTTTTAGTATCTCTCCACTCCCTAGCTAAATCACAGATTTTCCTGTGCATGTGATGGAAAATGGAGGAAGGAGGAGAGAGGAGAAAGGGAGAGGAAACCCTCAGGCAGACCTTGCCAAGGCTCCGCAGACAAAGCAGCAATGAACTCACGGAAGTAGCTGATGTTTCGAATCCACTTCTGTACTCCTTGCCCCTCAGCACCAGGTAGACAGGGCACTTCTCGCTTCCCTAGGAACTCCTCGATTAGAGCCAAGGTGGAAAGGCTCTGGCTGAAAGGGACACATTTGGTTCAGAAGGCTCCCGGACCCGAGGGAATCTTGCTCCCTAGTAGGCTCCCCTCTGAGAATGAGAGCTCATGCATCCAACTACCTACAAAGAACCACCCTAGCTCAATCATCCACACACTTATCACCACCACCCCATCAAAAAATTCTCTAACCTAGTAATTCCTTGATGGAAAAAATCCTGAGATTTAGCTTGGTGCAAAGTAACACATGGCATCAGCATTAAAAACCAACACCATATGAATGTATATACATGAGATTGAATTATAGGCCACAGACAATATTAGGATTTTACTAAGGAGACAGATCATTTAGCTATTTCCAAGTTAAGCAGAAAGCTAAACCATAAAAGCAGCAGGACACTAGGCTCTGCCAAAGTCAGAATCCCTGCTTTTTTGTCAGAGTATGTCACAGACGGGAACCCCTACTCTGACACTCCCAAGCCAGGCTCCTGCCACTTAGCTCTCACCGGAGCATAATCTAGTTGGAACAAAGGAGAAGCAATCTACTTTACACCTGTTTCTCTGAGAGGTGAGGCCTTGATGGGACTCAGAGCTCTCTCAAAACTGGGAATAAATAACATCATTTATTTGGCCTTATATACAAAGCTTTAAAAAACGGTAGGGGGAGGCTGGGGATATAGAAGCAGATTTGACCAGAGGTCAGCAAATGTTTTCTATAAAGGCCCAAATAGTAAATATTTTTAGGCTTCATAGACCATACATAGTCTGTGCTACATATTTCTTTTTCTTTATTTTTAATTTTTAAATTAAAAAAAATTTTTTGGCTACACTGTGCAGCTCCTGTGATCTTAGTTCCTCAGCCAGGATTGAACCCATGAGCCCTGCAGTGGAAGAACAAAGTCCTAACACTGGACCGCCAGGGAAGTCCCTGAATATGCTTCTTTTAAAAAACAAAAACAAAAAAATTCTTTTAAAATGTAAAAACTAGCTCTCAAGCTATACAAAAACAGGCCAGATTTGGCCTGGGTCACAATTTGAAGGATTAGACCATGATCTCCAACACAGTAACCTAAGGCCTCAAGTTGTTCTCTGCAGAGAGACTGCGTTGGATGAAAGAAGAAACTCTAAGAAACAAAGTCCAAGAAGCACAGGTTGCAGAGGCATGGGCACAAAGTGGGGCGGCGCAATCCCGGGCAGCCTCAGGCTGCAGGCGCTGTGCCAGTCTTTACCAGACACACATAGGGAGTTTCTTTTCCTACCTGAACACAAGGATCTTGTCTCCAAGCTTCACACTTTCCTCAATCAGGTGGAAAAGCAGTACCATCTTGGGAGAGTTCTCCAAGACACCAGTTTGGTAATTAGTCAAAATGTCCTTGGCCTGTAGGAGAGGAAATGAGGCAGCTTGGAGCAGGCCGGAGCCAGACTACCAGAAATACAATTTTCGCCCTCAAAGGCAGTAGCTCACAGGCAACCTGAATAGGTCCCTGCAGAGACCTCAGCAGACAGCGCACTGTGCAGCCCCTCCCCTCTCCCCAGGAAGGCTCTCCGCCATCCCCTTTCAGCAGTGGTACATGGATCTGCCTGACTCACCCATTCATATGTGACAATGCTGTTGCCTCGCTCCTGGAAAGGGTTGAAGCCGACCCCTTGGAGGAACTTGCTGTTGGTCGCCTCTCCCACTGAGGAGGCCAGGGCACTATCCTCCACCTTGCCTTTTGTTCCCTGTGACGGGCAGCGGGCACTAGTTCCCGCTGAACCAAGCTCTTCCACATCCAGGTCTTGCTCATTGGCCAAGTTCTCCTTCTGAAGGGCTTCATACAGCACGTCGGGATGATTCCAGATCTGAGGTTCAAGTTAAAGGGGAGGGCAGAGAACAATCTAAGGGTGTCCCATGGAGTTTGGGAACAGGCATTTGCCCACACACACCTCCCACAGCACCCACTGTCACACCCCAAATTAAAGTCTCCCCAACCCTATTGTAGCCAAAGAGCCTAAACATTTTCACTAACCGACTCTGACTTCCGTGATACATGATGGGAGAATTCACACCAGGAGGCATGCCAGTATGTTTGGTACATGACCAAAAAGGCTGTCACAAGTCTTGCCTTCTTACTTAAATAAGAACATTCCTGTTTCACCATGTGGTTACAGTCAACTACTGTACGAAACTATGAAATCTCTCCTATGAAAATGTTTCTAACTTAAGATGATGATCAACTATAAATCATTTCAGGGACATTCTTGGCAGGAATTGAGAATTCCTGAGGAAAGGGGGTGGTGTTGGGGGGTGTATGAGAAGGGTACACCAGCACCAAAGCATCCTTATAGACCATGACGGCTTTAGCTTCCTGGCCCTGATCTAGGAAACATTTTGAAAGTCATCTATCCCCAGACACACACCTTCAGCTGATTTATTAGAGCAGTGGGAATAATATCCAACAAGGTTAGTTGAGAGCTGTCAAAGGAACAGATCCCTTGTTAGGCAACTGAGAGCATCTGGCCAAGTCAAAGACAAGCCGGGGTTCGCCAGCCTGTTCACAAGGCCCAGAGCTAAAGATAACTATACTTTGCTGTCCCCAAACCATCTCAAGCATTATCAGAATGAAACAGACCTCAACCTGATTAAACACAGAATTAAATGGAAGGTATTCCTAATAATGTGCACGTTTAAGCTATATATTTCTTGAATCCTGAATACGCTAGCAGTCAAAAACTCTGTCCCATGATGTTCCTCCAATCACTCCATGTCTCAGTTGAAAAACAATCAGTGAGAAAGGAAGTCATTTCTCAAGTTTGGTGTAAGAAGCTGTGCAGATGCACAATTGCAAGGGGCACCATTTACATTATAGTATACGAGCGGCACTCCAGGGAACTACTTTGCCTCGGAGCCCTCAGTGCAGTGAACGTCTTCCTTTATCAAGGATTCCCAGCAGGCATGACTCCCTTGGGACCATGAGCATCCTTAGTCTGTATCTTAGTACTCTCCCGAGGCTTCAACACACCTTGCAGCATACACAGAAAGCCTTGAGAGGGTTCAGCCCCAGCCAGCCACTGCTACCACAGTCCCGGAAGCGGTCCATAAACTGTGTGTACAAATCCCGCTGGATCTGAGAGAGCCGCACCAGGATCACATTTTCTTCCTTGGCAGGGAGATGAATCTTCAGTACAGTGTGGCCTCTCCTACAAAGGTATAGACCAGCATTGATAAGGCAGTGTGGCCAGGAGGTGTCAGTGCAGGATAACAAGAGAACCCTGCATTGGCGCCACACATCCTTCTTTAGGACCTCAATATTCACAACAGCCTTGTAATAATGAGGACTGGCTCAGGAACCAGCAGCAAGAAACTTATTGTGAGGGTAAAAACTAAAGCAAAGAGGCAGAGTGACCTGCCCCAGGTAACTGAATGAGAGACAGAGAGCAGGGGACTCCAGGTCCGTAACCTGATCTAGGGCTGCCTCTCCAAGCTTTCTCCACATATGCTGTCTTCATAAGGAGAAACAAGGGCATGCTTCCAGCTGGCCAAATCTACATCCTCCAGTCCTCTGGAAACCATTTTATTCTTTCACTCAAGTCCTTGGCATGGTAGCTGTCTCTTGCTTCTCTCAGTAAGTAAGGCAGATATCCCTAGTAACTCCACAGATTACTTCTGAGAGATGCATCTCTGGGCCAGACTTTCAGAGAATGAACTACTGGATATCCACCATCTCTTACCTGCTCAGGAAAAACTGTTCGTGAAAGCAGAGGTGTACTACTGCCCTACGAGAAAGGGGTCCTCGCACCATAACCACCTTCCCCCTTCAGGAAAGCCCTGAGGGTTCTGTTCCACCAGGACTCTCCACGGATTTGGAAAATCCGAGGATGGCTCACCTCTGCACGAAGCCCTCCAGGAGGCTGTGCAGGACGTGGCTCCGGTACCGCATGAGGCGGACGTCCTGAGGCGTGCTGTCAATACACTGTCCATTCAGGATGGGGCGCTCAAACATGTTGCTGAACTCCTGCCGGGTGCCGAGGAAGTCTGGGCGCACAAAGTCCACCATGCACCAGTACTCGATGAGGTTGTTCTGCAGGGGGTACCCGGTCAGTACCACCCGGCGGCGGGAGCGAATGTTCTTCAGGGCCTGGGAGGTGCTGGCCTGGCAGTTTTTGATGCGGTGTCCCTCGTCACAGATCACCACATCGGGGCCAGGGCGGCATAAGGCCTTCTCAAACTCTAGGGAGGGAAGAGGATCCGGAGTAAGAGGGTGAGAGGGCCTGCTCTTAGTCAACAATATGAGAAGCAGGGGTGCACCCTGGAGGAGACAGAAGAAATGAAGGAAGCAGGAAAGTAAGAGTCAGCCCCCAGTGGAGAAAGGGGGCGGCCATTCCAGCTCCTGGGCAGCTGCTGTGACACATGACGCTGGCCTATGACTCCTGCAGGAAATCCCCCCTTTCCCGCTTTCCTTTCCTTATTTTCTTTTCCCTTCAGGCTAAGAATAAAACTGAGCTGCATTCTTAGGGCTTACACCAACTAGGTAGCAGAGGGCATTGACTTTCAGAGTACTAGTCTAAAGGATTAAAAATGCATCTGGGATGACTCTGATGGGAATAACCCAGACACTTCCACAGGTTCTCATCACTGTCTTGGCATCACCTGAGAGCTGGCTAGTGGGAGCTAGTTAAAGGACAAGATCTTCCTGGAGTTACCTGCTGCTCATTGCTAAATGTCAAAGTCAGCCACAGAAGCAGAGAAAACAGAATCTCATAGATGAAGAGATCTAAGAAATGAAACAGCCTCTAAACCTTAAAAGTACTTTTTTCCCCCCAAATAGGCCAAGGCCCCTCAAATGAGAGAAGAGAGCTAGAACTATGAGAAGAAATGCGTTCACCAAAAAGAAAACTGTGATAAATTCTTCTTTTATGAATTCACACAAATGATACTACCACTACTCTGTGTATTAGTTATTTAAATACTTTATATTGTCTTAATGCTGTCTCAGAACATTCTGGGAAGCAGTAAAGGGAGCAGCTGCTCTTCTAATTGCTCTGTGAAGACATAGGGGAGTCTTGCCCAAGCCGGTCTGTGGCCTGGCCGACCCAGAATTCCACTGTCTGCAGAGAAAGCAGGACCTTCCAAGAGCCTCTGGCCAGAGCCAGCCTTACCTCAGGGACCAGGATTTCTGGTTCGTGACCACACGACTCACATCGGCAATGCTCCCCATGTGATTAGGAACTAGAGCAGACACGACTTCCTTCCCCCAAGTTACCCCCTAGAATAGCCCCAGAGAGGCAGCCCACCTCTTCGAAACTCCTGCTGCCGGTCTTCCTCGTCCAGATCAATGATGACCGGGTGAGGACGTTTCTTGGCTTTCTTCGGTCTAGCTGTGGCAAAGGATTTCTTCAGGGTGAGGAGCCTGTACATTTCGTACCCCATCAGGAGCACCCCTCCCTCTGACACCCAATCAGCCATCACTTTAGCACGAGCTGCCATGGTCCTGCAAGAGTGAACAGAGAGAACACATTACTGCTTCGGTGGCTCTGCAGAAGAACTCCTCCCAGTCAAAGCTGTGCTGATGTACAGTCAGAAGTCCTTCTCGCCACAGACTCCGTGCGGCAACATCACAGGGCTGGCCAGCTGCCCAAGGACTTTCCCACTGAGGACGGACCAGGTCTCTGGTAATGGTTAAATAGAAAAAACCAGAAATTCAATGTTACAAATACAAGTGACAATCCTCTTAGATGTATGCATTGTTGTTCAGACACTAAATTGTGCCTGACTCTGAGACTCCATCAACTGCAGCACACCAGGCTTCTCTGTCCTCCACTTTCTCCCAAAGTTTGTTCAAATTCACGCCCACTGAGTCAGTGATGCCATCCAATCATCTCATCCTCTGCCACCCCCTTCTCCTTTTGTCTTCCATTTTCCCCAGCATCAGGGTCTCTTCCAGGGAGTCGGTTCTTCCCATCAGGTAGCCAAAGTGTACATGTATGACTAATACTACATTTGAGGGAGAGCTGCAAGTTATTAACATAAGATATACACAGTAGTAAAAGCAAGGGCAACATTCTGCATTTCACCTGCCCAGGCCCTGGTGAATGAACAGCCAAGGACACACAGTAAAGGAAAAAGAATAGCTGAGGCCGGATGCCACTCAGCACATCCCTCTCCTGAACAACTGAGCTCTGGCTCTATTTCACTAACCGCACATGGACTGACAGTCCTGAAATCTAGAAAAGAGCAGGTGATCGGCGACCTATGGAGCCACCCAGAGGCTCTTCATTTTCATGTGTGTGACCAAACACCCCAAAAAATGACCTCCGCAAAGAAGAAAATCGCCTTTCTCAGTTATCCGTATCAATAAGGGGAAAGTGTGGCATGCATAGCTGGCTTGGATCAGGATCAGGATATAGGTTTAAATTTCTGGAAAGCAGGCTGAATTTACAGAATGGAAATATAAATCATTATATTTAGATCCAAAACAAACAAACAAAAAAATGGTTTGCATTTTTTAAAGCTTGGAAGTTGTACCGTTAAGGGTCAAATATAGATTAGTGCTTGTAAGAGGAGACTGATGGTTAGGTTTCTAATAAAAGACGAATGTAAAAGGTGAAAAGATAGAAGACAGGAAGTTTCATGCTACATGTTGAACTGCATGGGAAAATGTGACCATGCACACAGATTTTCCAGGATATAAAAACGTCTTCGAGCAGAATACAACAGTTTCTGTGCTACATAACTCTGACTACTGAAAAACTAGGAAGAGAAAAAATAAGTAGCAGGAAGAGAGAGGGGGTACATCAGGAAACCAAAAGGAATCTGGGAGGACAAGGCACATACCCAGAGAGATTGACTGCCTTGACTCCAGACCCTGGGAAGAAGTCTAAAAGGAAAAGGCGAACAGAGGGCAGGCCACCTACTTGTGTTCATCATTCAAGATGTGAACTTTAAAGAACCGAGGCTGGACTTCTTCAGGCTTATTGTCAGCTGGAAGGGCTTCAGGAGCTGGGAGCCACATGTTGAACTCTGCCAGCCAGTTCTGAAGAGTATTAACCTGTCAGAAAGTTAAGTCCAAAAAGGGTGTTTTAGGGAAGAAGCTCAGAGCTGAGCCTACCAGGCTTTTTAGTGCCCGTAAGGCATTACCCCAGAGCTCTGCAGAAGGGTGAGCAAGTGGTGCCCGCCCCAACACTTACCGGCACAATGGCAAGGACAGTTTTGGCTGGCGTGTGGCGGAAGAGAACGTCGATGAAGGAGATCACTTGCAAAGTTTTCCCCAAACCCATGCTGTGGGCCAAGATACAGCCAAAGCCACTACTGGTCTTAAATCTCTCCAGAGACTCAACCAGGTTATCGTAGAGGAATCGGATCCCACCAATCTGACAGGGAACAAACACAAATATCTTTGGCTGGCAAAGACCAAGGGTCTAGTTTACTTTGGAACTAGTCAAAATTAAGTAAATGAGCAGACGTTAGACCAGACAGCTGGTGTAAGTGGCTACAGAAGTTTCCCAGAACCCTGGCTAGTTTATTGACCGGTGACATTCTTCTTGGAGAAAACAGAGAAAAGCACTGACCTAGTATGGAAGCCCGTCTGAGGCAAGAATTCTGGCTGCCAAACCCCTGCTTGGGCTTTCACTCAGTCTTGGTCTGGCTGCCACTGGTTGATTACTTCAAGGCAACCTATTCCATGAGGAATGGTTCTTACTGTTAGAGTTCTTCTGTTGAGTCAACCTCTGCCTTCCTGGAGCTTCTATTCACTGGTCCTACTTCTGGTTCTGGGGCAACACAAACTGCTCTGAGCCTTCCTATCAGAAAGTCTCTCAGACTTCTGAGTCTCACACCTCTCCTGGAGCCACAAGTTCCCAGAAAGGCACTGCTCTTCAGAGAGTATCTTGATCAGTCATCTCATAGGAGGTGGCTCAAGATTATTCACCCAAGAGATCAGCACCTTTTACATGACAGGGCATGTCTCAGGCTTGTCCCTTCCCACCCATCAGAAATCCTGAAGCATCAACTGCTAGGAGGAAGAATCAATCAGTAGCTGCCCATGGTACCAAACAAGAACTTCACAGGCTGTGATGCTAACAACCGCCAGCAGGCGATGTCCACAGCAAGGAAGCAGAAAGGAGATAGGAGAATGCAGATTTACTGCACCTGATGAGGCTTCACCGCCCGTGCCAGCTGAGGGGCCAGGAAGACATTCTCCTCCTCCGGAGGGTGGTTCAGGTTGACAAGGACCCGCCCCAGAGCATCGCGCTGATTTAAGACGTCATTCACATGGGTGCCACCCTTCTCCTCTTCCTCATCCTCCTCGCTGACAGACTCACTGCTGTCTACAATGTGCAGAGTATCCTCCTCTCCAGAGCTCAGTTCAATCACCTCTGAGACAGCCAACAAAGTAAATGAAAACAAGGACTCAGGGAGCAGATATAATTCCCTGCAACTTATAAGGTAAGGGAGCATGTAAACAATGTTAGAACTTGTCACCATTCATAAAAATTTTGGTTTTTACTTTTTCTCTCTTCCAGCTTCAAGTTAAGACAAGGGAAAAACATATTTACCAAGGTGACTGAGGGAAATTTGTTACGGTCAGATCCTAAATGGAATGAGGAAGGACGGAACTCTCTTCTATTCGGAGGGAAAGCCAATCTCTCAGGGTGAACACGGGGTCAGGAGGAAGGAGGGGCACCTCTGGCTCCATCTTACCATCCCGACTGCTTTTTTCATCCTCGCTGCCACTGCTACTATCCAAACAAATGACTTCCTGGGTCAAGACTCGAGGAGGCAGTTGGGGACCATCGGTTGCTCTTAAGACAATTTCCTCTGGGTGGGGGAAGGTAGAGATGGAAGAGAACGTTAAGACCACATTTAGCTGAAACGTATTTTCCAAAATGATTTGCCCTCCTCCTCCTGTGTTGTTCTTGATGGGACCATCCCCTGAGGAGACAAGCAGAGGACATCCTAAAAACCTCAGCCCTCTTCCCAAATTCCCTTTTCTCTACCAGGTTTTCCTACTAGCACTCACCTGACCACTAGAAAATGTCCTAATCCTTTGGTACGTTAAGATCCAGAGTTATGGGGGAAAATCTAAATAAGACCAATTTGAGGAAGTACCAAGTTAAGTATCCATATTAACTTTTCAAACGAGAGCCTTCTGCTCGTGTGCTTTTTAGAAAATGAATGGACTGAAAGGATTCCTGAGAGGCCACCATCTGATTCCAGACTGTCCTTGACACTGTGGGCATTGAGGGTCTCTCCTCACCTGAGTGCAGGGCCCCTCCTGCCCCCTCCACAGCTTACCGGGAAATAACTCGAGGGGGACGGTGGGAATGGGGGCTGCGTAATCCTTTCTCTGCTGCTCCAGGCGCTTCCTTCTTTCCAATTCTTCCTGTTGTGCTGCTTTGGTAACTGGCTCCAACTGATCCTCCCGGAGAAGCTTTCTAAACATTAAAATAAGAGCGAGCGCTTCAGTTCACTTGTGGCTGGGTAAGATAATGTCAAGCTAAAGAGGGAAATCATCACTGCTGGGAGAAGAAGCCACGTCAGTACCACTACACCCATGCAGCGAGTAAGGTAAAAAAGAAAAAAACAAACACATAAATAGGACTTCAAGGCTCAGGAGCTTTGGGGCTAATATGTTTTTCATATTATTTAACTTTCTGACAGATCACCCTGCTGACTCATCTCGGTACCTAACAGATCAAGAGTGAAATAGAGTGATATGTGATCCACAAAGCTGAAAAGCAGTACAAAAGACAGAGTTGCTATATGGGAAAATAAGACTGGATGATTTTGCATCCTTATTTCCCAAACTTAGAGTACATTTTCAAGTCATCATTCTGCTTAGAAAAAAATGAGGGTAGGAGGAGAAAGAAATGGCAATCCACTCCAGTGTTCTTGCCTGGAGAATCCAAGGGATGGGGGAGCCTGGTGGGCTGCCGTCTATGGGGTCGCATAGAGTTGGACATGACTAAAGTGACTTAGCAGCAGTAGTAGCAGGAGGAGAAAAATATCCTTTTTCTCCTTTCAAGAGGAAAACTGTCATGGGTAGAAGAAAGGCGTGCTGGAGATTTGGACAGTTAAGGAAGTTCACATCTGCTGATCTCTTAGGTTAAAGAAGAAGCCTTGGTTTGGACTAGACAATCCTCTTCCAACTGATGTTGAGTTCTGAGAAGATGAGAACTCAAACTCTTTTATCTCCTCGTATTTGGAAACATAAGAAAAAAATAAAGGAAATAACAGACTCCAACCAGAGCATCCTATGGATGCTTCCCGGGCCTCCAGACGGTGGGACATCCCCAGAGGTGCTCAAGGGCCAACCACATCTGCTCTGCATCCTCAGATAGTCCAGACCCAGTGGTCCTGAGTTGCAGCTTCACTATCAATTGGGGCACACAGCCTACATTTTTCTCCTTGGGAAACAGAACTCTCCTGATCAAACCAGTGTTACTATTCCCTCCCTTCTCCTCTCCCCCAGAGCATAGCTCACCGTATGTTTCTTCTCATGTGGGAGGGTTTCTGAGCTCTCTTCTTTTTGGGGTCCTCGGAGGCAAGGCTCTTGCCTTGGTGGTGCCTAAGCTGCTCTGAAGGCTCAGACTGAGATGAGGTAGTTGAAGTGCACCGTGGCGGCTGCTGCCCATCTTCTCCCAGCTGGGCACACTCAGTACCACACATGTCTTCCAGGGATGGGTCTGAGGAGACAAATGGAAAGAGGTGCCGGGGATCAACTTTACTGGAGAAAAGTAGGTTCTGATGCCAGACATGCCAGGGTCAGATCTCAACTCAGCAACTTATTAGCGGGTGAGCTAAGAAGGCAAGTTACATCTCTCAGAACCTCAATGGACTTATCTATAAAACGAGGACAGTAATTTCCACACTTCAGAGCTGTTGTGAGGACTAAATAGAGGGCATGCTTAAGACCAAGCCTGGCCCAGAGTAGGCTCACAACAAATGCGAGCCATCACTCTTGGTGTAATTTAGCACTATGTTCAGAGTGAGGAAGTGTCAGGGCCTCAGACCACTCAGAAAGGGACATCAAGTTTGAAATACAGCTCACACTCACTTGTATGACTCTAAGCAAGTCTCATCTGGCCAACAGGGAGACCATTCCTCCCATCAGCGCCTTAAAGTGTTCATTCAACGTGCCACCCATTTAATGAGAGCTCACAACACAGCGGGTACTGTCCTAGATGCTTCAAGGAATATTTGTAAGATTCCTTCCCTTCCAGGAGTTTGTCTTCTAGACATAATAAAGCAAGGTGTGCTAAATACCATTACCCTAGGAGGAACAGGGCAACTCAAAGTTGAAGGTACCATATTTGAGCCAGAAGTAATTAGCTAAGCCAAGAATCACTGTGTTAGGGTCATTGGAATATGAAAAGTACTATTTCATAGGATAATCACAAGGAATTATATGGAAGGTAAAATGTAAGTGAGAATTTAAAAGATGAACAGAATGACTAATGGTACATTATTGCCTTCAGGATGGGGGCCAAGTGGGAAGAAATTCCTGGCAAAGGCAATGTCATTTGTGGTATCGACCACCAGCAAGAACTGGGTTGGGGTGGGAGTCCCTGTGCACAACCCTCTCCTCATCAGCTGAGCTGCATTCTGTTCGCAGGATGGGCAGGTCCTGTAGTCACTCAGACCTGTCCCCACATCTGCCAGAGCCTCCCAGGTACAAGCTCTACACAACCAAAAGGTCTCTCCCAAAGGTAAGAGGGGTTCAAAACAAGAGCAGAAGTGCTGAAACTTGGGTGATCTAATCCATGCCACTTGGCTCTCAGGCAGCAAGGACTCAGGAAGTCTGCCTTTTGGTGGGATTGTGTTATTTTGGATTTACCAGTTTTCCACTAATATCCTTTTTCTGCTACAATAGGATGCTATCTAGGATAGAGATCACTCATTGCATTGAGCTTTCAATGTCTTTTCAGTCTTCCCTAACTGTGGCAGCCTATTCTAGTCTTTCACGAACTTGATTTTCTTTTTTTTTGCACACCATGTGGCTTGTGGGATCTTAGTTTCCCAACCAGGGATCAAACCCAGGCCCCAGCACTAAAAGCGCTGAGTCCTAACAACTAGACTACCAGGGACCTCCTGACCTTGATACATTTTTGAAGAATACTGGTCAGGTGGCTTTGTAGACTGTTCCCAAATTTCAGTTTTTCTGATGATTAGTTTGGAGACTATGACTTTTAGGAAAGAATATCACACAGGTGAAATGTTCTTCTCATCATGTCTGATCAGAGTAATGATATCAACATGAGTTATTCCTGGTGACATTAACCTTGAAGTGGTGTTTACTGGACTTCTCCATTGTAAAATTACTATTTTTCCCCTCCCATACTTTATTCATAAGAGGCCAATCACTAAGCCCAGCCTACATTCAAGGGGAAGAGAATTAAACTCCATTTCCTGGACAGAAGGGCATCAAAGAATTTCTGGACGTATGTTAAAACCACATACGAAAAAAAAAAAAGAACAGAGTTAAAACAAAAACCATAAACACACACAGACAAATGTTTTTTGGGGGGGGGGATACTTTGAGGCTTTGAGAACACAAATATCCTCAAAAGTTTCATCCACTAATTTTAACATTCATCAGTGGATTCTACCTAGAGCAATTATTACGGTGGTGTTCTAACAGTGGTTTTCTATTTCCGTCTTTCCTTACACGCTTATCTGGAATTTTTCTGTAAGGGAGATTTGTCCCTTCTCCCTCATTTATATATTCAACATTAAAATATATATATATATATATATCAGTATGGATTCAAGAAGAAAAATTTAGACTTCAGTAAAGAGAGGCCATGGATTTCAAATACCTCATTAAGTGAACCAGTAAGTGGATGCCCTCAAGCTGAAAAAAGACATACCATGATGGGTCATCATGCTATGAACTTAACCACCAAAAAATTCCAAAGGGCCATCTCACCAGTCAGTGACTGAGTAAGAGGATCATGAGTGTCCCAGATACTGCTACCGCTCACCGTACCTGGCTTGATGTAGCCCCTTGCCACCCTGATACCATTCTGGGTTCCTTACGGTCCCTTTCATGTTGATGCCAGATTCCAGAACAGCATGGAGTTGGAAACTAAAGTTTCCTGAGAGAGAACAGAGCAAATGGGCTCAGCATGGACACTGAAGCCGGACTGCTGGGCTGTAAACACCAGCTCTGCCCCTTATGACAACCCTTCTGTTCCTCACTTACAAAAAGGGGACAGCAACTGCAGCGTCACTCCTCAACCCCAGAGGGCTGTGGCGATGACTCTGAGAGGTGGCCCAAATAAAGCGCTAAGACGGTGCCTGGCACACCGCAAACACCATATAAAACCGCTGCTGCTTCTGCTATGACTATCATTAGTCCAGGTGCAAAGAATGGGTTTGGTTTCTTCTTTCTTTCCTACAATAATTCTACAAGATACATTTTGCTCCCCTCATTCTAGTTCACCACCCCCATCTACATATGATACACTGAAGCACTAAAAAGTTAAAGAGACTTGCCTATGGGTATACAGGAAATAAGCAGAGAAACAGGAGCAGACAGTGGGATGAACTCTGTAGTCAGGCAGCCCTGGTGGTGAACCTTGGCTCTGTCACTTATTAGGTCTATGTTCATGAGGTCAACTTCTCTGAGCCACAGTTCACATCTGTAAAATGAGGATGTAAATAGTTCTCTCATGGAAAATATTATTCTTTATTAGTCTGCTGAACTCCATGGAACTCCATACTCCCACAACTACATCAACAGTCTGGGAGCATACAGAGCTCTGGGGCTTGGTCAGTCATGCTGGGTGGCAGTACTTATTTGTGTGGAGATCTCAAACTTCAATTATACATCCTAATCAAAGATCAGAAATAAGAAAGAAAAGGAAAAGAAGAACTGACATATGCAAAGTGCATTTTGTTGTTAGAAAATGAGTATTTCTTACAAAACACACACCCCACATTCTAAATCTTTCTTCTTAACACTGCCACAAACCAGACAGCCTCTCCCGTCCCCTTGCTTTTAATGTAGCCTAACATGAATTTGAGCATCTATGTACCAGGCCCTGTGCCAAGGCACGATGGAGCGGTCCTCACGAGGACACATGCACACACCTATACCCTGGAGTGCTTTTCAGCAAGAACACCTGAGGAAAGGACACTTAATCCATCTTGCCCACCAGCAGTTAATGGGGGCACTTCCTTGGGAAACGTGAGGCCTAGGTTTAATCTAACAGAATGGATAAGCACCAGCTAGTAAAGGAAGGAAAGAACATTCTAGACAGACAGGGTAGCATAAGCAAGAGGAATAGAGACGCTAGACAAGGTGGCAGGGTTAGGAAAGTACACGCAGCTCAACACTGGCTAAAGTGAATTAAGCAAAACCGCAGCAGGAGTGGCACTCCCCCAGCACTGCAGCTTGACCTATACACCAATTCCCACCCAGGGCTGGGCTGGCACACTTCAAGTCAGTGTTTTGCTGGGTCCTCTGACCTGGTTAGATAACCACCTTTGATGCTCTTCTGGCCTTAAGGCCTTTTGTTTTTGTTTCTATTTCACAAGCAGATTTATTGAGTAACCACTTGGAGGAACAGCTGGAGGCAAGATTAGAATCTAGGCAGGATACAGTCAGAGTACAGTGGGCAGGCAAAGGGTTTGAACTTCATATACTGGGTAGTGCAAACTTGCTGCCAACTACTGTATTTATTTCTTCTGGTTTCTGCCTTGCAGAGTGGGCTGTCCCTGGGAGGGGAAAGAACAAACCTGACAGCCTTTGAATGTCACACATTTACTACCTAACATTCCAACTTGTGAGGCCTGGTTGTGAATTTCTGCCTGGGATGGGTTGAATGTAGCCAAGCACAGTAGCAATTTGCAAATGAACAAACACAGTAGATACAAATTTTCATGCACAAAGAGTTCAGACACAGGTTTCCCCTTTCCTTTATACACCGGACAGGGGTCTAAATCAGTTTCTCACCACCTACCATTCTTTGAATGAATCTTCAGCTTCTGTGTTCAACAACCACTGTTTGTTTGTTAAAGTGGTTTTAGTTTACAGATATGCCCAGATGTGCTAGTATTTAAAGTCTGTTGTCATGGAAGTCAGTGTTTTACAACTGTTTCGTTACGGCTTCACGACACTTACTGTGAAACTTCTGGTTTCTATACAGCATTATAACATATACCAATGGTCCCCAACCTTTTTGGCACTAGAGAGCAGTTTCGTGGAAGACAATTTTGCCACGGACCAAGGTCCAGGGGAGATAGCTTCTGGATGATTCAAGCATATTACATTTATTGTGCATTTAATTTCTATTACTACATCAGCTCTACCTCAGATTATCAGGCATCAGATCCTGGAGGTTGGGGACTCCTGATATACACTACATCTTAAACTAATTTTAATAATAAAACTGTTATTTCAAAATTAATATAACTGATTTTCCCTGAGTCAAAACAACTTTTCACTGTGCTCTTCTGTACCCTCTAAATATTGAACTGCGTGAATTTAAAACCTACCCCAAATCATTAATTTGACTTTCAAATAATAGCTCACCCCAAAATTCTAAAATATAATCCACCAAAAGTCACCAAGGAAAAAAGATTAGAGTCCACAAAGAAGTAGAGGCATGTGCTTTGACAAAGGAAAATTAGTGTCTTCAGTGGTTTAAAAGTCAGTGACTATTATCACCCAATCTCAGGATCATGGAATCAGATCTAGTGACAAACACCTCTGAACTTTCTCCTTCATGCAAGCCAGCTGTGAGCAGGAATCACCAAAGTTATATAAACACCAACAAACACATAAGCTTCTCAGAAATGAGTTATAAACCCCACCATAACAAATATGATAGGCAAATGAGTAGCTCTGGAAAAAAAAAACAAAAACATCTACATTTCACTCATAAGGGGTAAGGCACAAACACTTCCAGGGCCTTTTCTCCAGCTATTCCATTTCTTCTTTTGCCTCAATCTTATCTATATAAACAAAGATCAGTGGATTCCAAGTCTTACCACGTACCTCCTGACATGATGTGGAAAGATATATACACCACAACCTATGATGTACGTGTGTCCAAACACCGAACCTGAATTGGAAAACACCTAGATATCGCATTCCCAGTTTGCAAAAATACAGGGAACAAAGGATTATGTTAAACTTGATAAAGAAGACCATATGGATGCAATCAGCAAAGTCTAGAGACTACAGAACAAGTGAGTCTTTTTCGTCTATCAATAAATTGCAAGTGAAAAAAAACCCAAAAGAGGTAGATCATATCTTAGGGACTTCATGTTAGAGAACAGATTAAATACACTCTGAAGTTTTTATAGATAAAATCCTTAATAGATTTATCTTATAAGTAAATAAAATTTTAATTTATTTTATAGATAAATTTTATTTATTTATTTAATAGACAAAATCTTCTATAGATTTTACAGTGTTAAGGAACTTCAGTTCAGTCGCTCCGATTCTTTGCAACCCCATGGACTGCAGCACGCCAGGCTTTCCTGTCCATCACCAACTCCCAGAGTTTACTCAAACTCATGTCCATTTAGTCGGTGATGCCATCCAACCATCTCATCCTCTGTCGACTCCATCCTCATGCCTTCAATCTTCCCCACCATCAGGGTCTTTTCAAATGAGTCAGCTCTTCACATCAGGTGGCCAAAGTATTGGAGTTTCAGCTTCAACATCAGTCCTTCCAATGAATATTCAGGACTAACTTCCTTTAGGATGGACTGGTTTGATCTCCTTGCAGTCCAAGGGACTCTTCAAGAGTCTTTTCCAACACCACAGTTCAAAAACATCAATTCTTCGGCACTCAGCTTTCTTTATAGTCCAACTCTCCCATCCATACATGACTACTAGAAGTATCATAGCTCTGACTAGACAGACCTTTATTGGCAAAGTAATGTCTCTGCTTTTTAATATGCTGTCTAGGTTGGCCATAACTTTTCTTCCAGGAGCAAGTGTCTTTTATTTTCATGACTGCAGTCACCTTCTGCAGTGATTCTGGAGCCCCCAAAATAAAGTCTGTCACTGTTTTCATCACTTCCCCATGTATTTGCCATGAAGTGATGGGACCAGATGCTATGATCCTAGTTTTCTGAATACTGTGTTTTAAGCCAACTTTTTCACTCGCCTCTTTAACTTTCATCAAGAGGCTCTTTAGTTCTTCTTCACTTTCTGCCATAAGAGTGGTGTCATCTGCATATCTGGGGTCATTGATATTTCTCCTGGCAATCTTGATTCCAGCTTGTGCTTCACCCAGACCAGCATTTCTCATGATGTACTCTGCTGCTGCTGCTAAGTCACTTCAGTCATATCCAACTCTGTGTGACCCCAGACGGCAGCCCACCAGGCTCCCCCATCCCTCGGATTCTCCAGGCAAGAACACTGGAGTAGGTTGCCATTGCCTTCTCCAATGCATGAAAGTGAAAAGTGAAAGTGAAGTCGCTCAGTTGTGTCTGACCCTCAGCGACCCCATGGACTGCAGCCCACCAGGCTCCTCTGTCCATGGGATTTTCCAGGCAGGAGTACTGGAGTGGGGTGCCATTGCCTTCTCCGTGTACTCTGCTATAAGTTAAAGAAGCAGGGAGACAATATACAGCCTGGACGTACTCCTTTCCTGATTTGGAACCAGTCTGTTGTTCCATGTACAGTTCTAACTGTTGCTTCCTGACCTGCATACAGATTTCTCAGGAGGCAGGTCAGGTAGTCTGGTATTCCCACCTCTTTCAGAATTTTCCACAGTTTATTGTGATCCACACAGTCAAAGGCTTTGGCATAGTCAATAAAGCAGAAGTAGATGTTTTTCTGGAACTCTCTTGCTTTTTCAATGATCCAGTGGATGCGGCAATTTGATCTCTGGTTCTTCTGCCTTTTCTAAATCCAGCTTGAACATCTGGAAGTGCACAATTCATATACTGGTGAAGCCTGGCTTGGAGAATTTTGAGTATTCCTTTGCTCGAATGTGAGATGAGTGCAATTGTGCGGTAGTTTGAGCATTCTTTGGCATTGCCTTTCTTTGGGATTGGAATGTAAACTGACCTTTTCCAGTCCTGTGGCCACTGCTGAGTTTTCCAAATTTGCGGGCATGTTGATGCATATTGCATATTGCTGGCATGTTGAGTGCAGCACTTTCACTTTCACAGCATCATCTTTTAGCACTTAAAACAGCTCAGCTGGAATTCCATCACCTCCACTAGCTTTGTTTGTAGTAATGCTTCCTAAGACCCACTTGACTTCCCATTCCAGGATGTCTGGCTCTAGGTGAGTGATCACACCATCGTGATTATCTGGGTCATGAATATCTTTTTTGTATAGTTCTTCTGTGTATTCTTGCCACCTCTTCTTAGTATCTTCTGCTTCTGTTAGGTCCATATACCATTTCCGTCCTTTATCGAGCCCATCTTTGCATGAAATGTTCCTTTGGTATCTCTAATTTTCTTGAAGAGATCTCTAGTCTTTCCTATTCTATTATTTTCCTCTATTTCTTTGCATTGATCACTGAGGAACTAATACTTCCAAATAACCCAAGATTGGGGGTAACAGATGAAAGAAGACTAGACCTGTATTCGTAATGACTGAAAGAATGTAGCAGGAAGAAAATTACAAAGAACAGCGGAAAACATACTTTAAGAGAAAAAGCAAAAGTCGACTCTTTGAAGCATAGATGCTACATCATCAGAGAGCCACCATCGCCACAACCACAACACAGGCTAAAACAAACCCTTCCTGCCTACCCCTAGGGCTTATTCCCTTTTTTTATTGTTTACAAGTTTCTTATCCAGATCTGAAGTTAATAACCATTCAACACTTAACCTGTCTCTCCTTTTAGACTGTTGCTCCTGAAGGCAGGGATTCTGTCCATATCATTCTCTAACGTATCCTGAAAGCCTCATAAAAATGACAGCTGCCCAACAGATGCTCAATAAATGTATGCTGAATTTTAAAAAATGAGCCTCTTTTTACTTAAAAAAAAAAAAAACCTAGAGAAAAATACACATGAATTAAAAAATCCACTGAAGTACATTAGTTCCTATTCAGTATGTTTATGCCCCATGTCTTCAGATGATAGCATCATTTACGAGCACATATTGAAGTTCTCTATAGACTGAGCTTTCCCTGACTCAATAAATGTCAAGAAAAGCCAATATATTTGCCAATAAATGTTAAAAAGTTAAAAACTTACACAAACCAATATGTGATTCACTTAAAATAATCATGGAAGCCAGTTTAAGACAGGAAAAAATTCCCATCCTAGTTGCTCCTTGGGAAGAAATAAATCTTCACAGCATTGATGCTGAAAGGAACTAGAGAATTCTAAATTAAACATCTTTTACAGTGACATCTGAGATCAAGGGGACCGATATCACTCTCACTCACTCATGAGAGACAACCTAAGGCATGAAGAAAAGAAATGGCCAGCCTTTCCACTGGGCTCTCACAGGGGAAAGAGACAACTGCTCATCATTGCAAAAGATACCAAGACCGCACAGCAGTTCTCGGTCTCAGCACTGTGGACATCTGGGGATAGATAACCCTTTGTTGTTGGAGACTCTCTTGTGCATTGTTAAGAATGTTCAGCAGCATTCCCACCACCTCTATCCACTAGATTCTAGTGGCACCTTCCTAGCTGTGACAACCACAAAACACTGCCAGCTGTCTCCCAGAAGACTAAATCACTCCCCGTTGAAAACCACTGCTTTTAGCACAAAAGCAAATCACTAAAGAAACAGTTATCTGTAAGCACAACGACACCTCTTTTCAACCCATCTGAAATTCTAGCCCTGCGCTGCTGACAGATTTGACTTTAACCCTACTCAGCATGATGATGAAAATTTCTGGCCATCTCTGCAACCACAGGCAAGAATTACCAAATTCTCAGCAAATCAGTCACAAAGCAGGTACTTCTGAGCAAAGGCAGAGAGAAGACTAAGGCGAAAACCATGGAGAATTCTAGTTTAGTTTCTGAATAAGATATAGAGAGTTAATGAGAAAACATAAAGTGAATACTTGGCTTTACTAAAATCTTACAGACAAGGTAATGTCTAGAATAATTTCACAAAATCAAAATTTTAAAAATCTAAATTAAATCCAAGGACGCTGATGGAAACCACATTCTGATCTTTAAAATTTGCCTCTCCTATGTCTTCTCACTTTTATACTCATGAAATAAAAGACTATCAAACAATATGAAAGACTGCTTAAACGGACTACAATAAAATACAGATTTTTTTTTTAACAACAAAGAGCACTGTGAGCAATGTTGAGATAAGTCACAGACCAGATGCTATTAATGACATAAGTAGCAAGGGATCAGCATATCCAAAATACTTACATAAACACCTAAACATGAGCATCATTACCACATCAAAACTGGCATCATTACTTCAGGAACCTGAGCTGACTCTTGAACTATTCCCCTGCTTTGTGCAATCACTCAACTTCATTATTCCATATTCCAAGAAAACATCAACTAACATTCTATGGCCTTATGCCAAACATGAATGCTGACTCACGTACTCAGCTTGACTTCCCCCATTCCTTCCAGCCCCCAGAATTCCAACAGCAACCCCATACCCAGCCACCACCACACATTAAGAAGAGAAACCCTGCTGCTGCCCGAGGAACAGAAGGTGGAGAGTGAGCCAACTCCCGTCTGGAAATGGCTGCCGTTCTTGAGGAGCCACACACCACCCAAGGCAGCAGGTGACTGGCAAGCGGCAGCCTGCAGCCGGCTTCCTGAGGAGACACCCGTTCCTTCCAGACTCTGCCAAAGGCCTCAAGAGACAATAGGCTAGTCACTCTTTCCTCAAGAGTTCTCAAAGAGTCTCTCAACTCTCTAGTAAAAATTAAAAAAAGAAATGGGATAGACATTAAAAAGAGAATGAAATTTTGCCATTTGCAACAGCATGCATGGACCTGGAGGGTATCATGCTTGGTGAAATAAGTCAGAGAAAGACTCATACTGTATTTTATCACTAATATGTGGAATTTAAAAAATAAAACAAACTAGTAATTTAACAAAAAAGAAACAAACTCACAGATACAGAAAACAAACTAGTGGTTACTAGTGGGGAGAGAGGAGGAGGTGTGGGCAAGATAGGGGTAGGGAATTAGGAGGTACCAGTCACTACGTATAAAATAAATAAGCTACCAAGATATATGGTACAGTACAGGGAATATAGGCAATATTTTATAACTATAAATGGAGTATAATCTATAAAATTTTTGAGTCACTATGTTATATACCTGAAACTAACATAATATTGTAAATCAACTACATCCCTGTCTGAAAAAAAATAATAAATTGGCTAGGGATATGAATGGGAAAACAGAGGCAATAAATCTGTTTTTTTTTTTTGCTTGTTTCCCAAAGTATAAGTGATCCAAACATAGGAAAAACAAAAGGAGAATTAAAGACTCAAGCAAATTACTCCTGGAAACTTAAGAATCATTAAACGGCCAATGCTTTCTCCACCTGCATTCAGCACTATGGGGGAGTAAAGTGGATCCGTATGCTGCAACTGCTTGGTAGGTGTCAGCGCTGGAGTTGGTTCAAGAGCCATGTCAACCCATGCCAGGTTCCCTGCTCTTCTGGAGGGCTCCAACTGGCAGTCTCTCTCAGGGAGGCTAGCAGACAATCTCCTGGCATCTCCAATGAACCTGAGGGCCGAGAGTTAACAAGACCTCTGCACTCACAAAGTGAGGATTTAGGGAGAGGAATGAAGAGAACAAGCCTGCCTGCAACTTCGGGTGACTGTAGCCCTTCCCTCTAGAGTTCAGGCAGGTAAAGCCCTACATTCTCCTCCTCGAAATCCATTTTGAATGGTGACGGAAGCACAAAACAACGCACAAATCTTCCTGTATGTGCAAACTCCGCTAGGGCCCCCTGTAAGAGTATCCACAACAAACAAGAGGAAAACAGGGCATACCCGCTGTTCCAGAGGGAATGGGCAAAGAGTAACACCAACAGCTCAAATTCTGCTACTTTCATTTGAGAGAGGACTTAGGTACACACACTAAGGTGATTATCTTCTGAAATTTGTTACTGTTTTATCTGTTAAGCCTAAGAGAGTAGAAGACAGTAAAACTGGTCCTATGAACAAACAAAAGCTTCCCCTGTGAGCATACAGTGGAAAGGTGGGGCGTGAAATCCATGTAACTCAGTTTATTTTTTCATTCTAAAGACAATGCCAAAGAATACTCAAACTACCACACAGTTGCACTCATCTCACATGCTAGTAAAGTAATGCACAAAATTCTCCAAGCCAGGCTTCAGCAATACGTGAACCGTGAACTTCCAGAAGTTCAAACTGGTTTTAGTAAAGGCAGAGGAACCAGGGATCAAATTGCCAACATCCGCTAGATCATGGAAAAAGCAAGAGAGTTCCAGAAAAACATCTATTTCTGCTTTACTGACTATGCCAAAGCCTTTGTGTGGATCACAATAAACTGTGGAAAATTCTGAGAGAGATGGGAATACCAGACCACCTGACCTGCCTCTTGAGAAATCTGTATGCAGGTCAGGAAGCAAGAGTTAGAACTGGACATGGAACAACAGACTGTTTACAAATAGGAAAAGGAGTACGTCAAGGCTGTATATTGTCACCCTGCTTACTTAACTTATATGCAGAATACATCATGAGAAATGCTGGATTGGAAGAAACACAAGCTGGAATCAAGATTGCTGGGAGAAATATCAACAACTTCAGATATGCAGATGACATCACCCTTATGGCAGAAAGTGAAGAAGAACTAAAGAGCCTCTTGATGAANGAAACGCTGGACTGGAAGAAACACAAGCTGGAATCAAGATTGCCGGGAGAAATATCAATAACCTCAGATATGCAGATGACACCACCCTTATGGCAGAAAGTGAAGAGGAACTAAAGAGCCTCTTGATGAAAGTGAAAGAGGAGAATGAAAAAGTTGGCTTAAAGCTCAACATTCAGAAAACGAAGATCATGGCATCCAGTCCCATCACTTCATGGCAAATAGATGGGGAAACAGTGGAAACAGGGTCAGACTTTAATTTTTTGGGCTCCAAAATCACTGCAGATGGTGACTGCAGCCATGAAATTAAAAGACACTTCCTCCTTGGAAGGAAAGTTATGACCAACCTAGATAGCATATTCAAAAGCAGAGACCTTACTTTGGTCCGTCTAGTCAAGGCTATGGTTTTTCCTGTTGTCATGTATGGATGTGAGAGTTGGACTGTGAAGAAGGCTGAGCCCCGAAGAATTGATACTTTTGAACTGTGGTGTTGGAGAAGACTCTTGAGAGTCCCTTGGACTGCAAGAAGAGCCAACCAGTCCATTCTGAAGGAGACCAACCCTGGGATTTCTTTGGAAGGACTGATGCTGAAGCTGAAACTCCAGTACTTTGGCCACCTCATGCGAAGAGTTGACTCATTGGAAAAGACTCTGATGCTGGGAGGGATTGGGGGCAGGAGGAGAAGGGGACGACTGAGGATGACCTGGACGGCATCATGGACTCGATGGATGTGAGTCTGAGTGAACTCTGGGAGTTGGTGATGGACAGAGAGGCTTGGTGTGCTGTGATTCATGGGGTCTCAAAGAGTCAGACATGACTGAGTAACTGAACTAAACTGAACTGATGGGATCAGAGGCCATGATCTTAGTTTTTTGAATGTTGAGTTTCAAGCCGGTTTTTTCACTCTCCTCTTTGACCCTCCTCAAGAGGCTCTTTAGTTGCCCTTCACTTTTAGAGTGGTATCATCTACATATCTGAGGTTGTAGATACTTCTCCTGGCAATCTTGATTCCAGCTTGTGATTCATCCATACTGGCATTTCTCATGATGTATGCTGCTGCTGCTGGTAGGGCTTCCCAGGTGGCACTGGTGGCAAAGAACCTGCCTGCCAATGCAGGAGAACTAAGAGACACCAGATTGATCCCTGGGTTGGGAAGATGCCCTGGAGGAGGCAATGGCAACCCATCCCAGTATTCTTGCCTGGAAAATCCCATGGACAGAGAAGCTTGGCAGGCTATAGCATGGGGTCACAAAGAGTCGAACATGACTAAAGTGACTTAACACATGCTTCATATTAGTTAAATAAGCCTTGTTGTACTCCTTTCTCAATTTGCAGCCAGTCAGTTGTTCCATGTCTGGTTCTAACTGTTGCTTCTTGATCTCCATACAGGTTTCTAAGGAGGCAAGTAAGGTGGTCTGGTGTTCCCATCTCTTTAAGAATTTTCCACAGTTTGTTATAATTCACACAGTCAAAGGCTTTAGTGTAGTCTATGTAGCAGAAGTAGATGTTTTTCTGGAAGTCCTTTGCCTTCATGATCCAACGAATGCTGACAATTTGATCTCTGGTTTCTCTACCTCTTCAGAACCCAGCTTGTACATCTGGAAGTTCTTGTACATCTGGAAGTTCATGTAATGCTTAGCTTGAAGGATTTCGAGCGTAACCTTGTTAGAGTGTGAGATGAGTGCAATTGTGTGGTAGACTGAACTTCTTTGGCATTGACCTTTGGGACTGGAATGAAAACTGACCTTTTCCAGTCCTGTGACCACTGCTGAGTTTTCCAAGTATGCTGGCATATAGAGTGTAGCACTTTAACAGAATCATCTTTTAGGATTCTAAATAGCTCAGCTGGAATGGCCAACTGAGCTATCAGCCCCTAATAAAAACTTTAAACACTGAGTTTCTAGTGAACTTCCTAAGTGTATGGCATTTTATGTGTGTTGTCACTTGGTGGCTCAGACGGTAAAGCGTCTACAATGTGGGAGACCCAGGTTCAATCCCTGGGTCTGGAAGATATCCTGGAGAAGGAAATGGCAACCCACTCCAGTATTCTTGCCTGGAAAATCCCATGGATGGAGGAGCCTGGAAGGCTACAGTCGATGAGGTTGCAAAGAGTTGGACACGACTGAGCGACTTCACTTCACTTGCCGCTAAGTGAATACTGTGTGAGTGTGCTGGGAGAGGTCTCTTGCAAGCTTGCACCTGGAGTCCCCATGTATCTTTACCATTTGTTGTCTTTCTTTATATCTTTTTCGAGTAATAAACCATAGCCACATATATGACTATATGCTGAGTCTTGTGAATTTGTCTAGTGAATCACTGAACCTGAAGGTGATCTTGGAGATCCCAACACAAAGACTCTGCATGTTTCCACCAGTCTACGGAAAATACATAGACCACGGGAACATGCAAGTGACCCCACAGTGATACAAGCATCAGGGTACAGAATGTGGAAAGCTCTACAGTCTCTTTAAAAAATAAACTGTAAAAGAAACAAAGAGGAAGAAAAAATATATTAATTAAAAGAGATTTATGAAACATTTAAAGATGAAATAAACTGATCCTTGGGATTGGTTTTAAAGTAATTCTATAGTGGTAGTGGTAAAAATCATATTAATTTAGCTTATATTTCAAGAATTTAGAAAAAGCACTTTGAGGAATCCTAAGAATAATCAAGAGAAGGGATATAATGTATATCAAAACAAAACAAATGAAAGGTAAAACAGGAGAACTGAGGAAGATGTTAAAAGAAACCCTTGAGTTGACTTCTTTTAGGATCAGCTGTATCGATGCTTAAGCAGTTTAAGAAATCTCCTCTCTTATTCTTCACTTAGAACACTCTTGCTTTGGCTTGCTAGCCCCATTGTCCACCTTATAGCTTCAAAGATGTTCTCTGTTCCTGTGCTGAGGTCTTTCTGCTTCACCATAAAAGAATCCCATTGACCCCTTGATATGAACATGTTTCAGTTTCAGTTTTCCTCTTACCTATTTTTTTCTTTCATATAATCCTATAGTCTGTATTATGTGGGCAGTTCCAGAGTATCAGGTTTATGTGGGAGGGAAGATGAAATAATTAAATATTATAAAAGATATATAAAATGCATGTATATAAAACACATACATACATATTCATATACATATTTATATAGCTAGATGTATGTGTGAATATATATATACTTGTACACCAAAATGTGTTGATGATATGACTATATTGTATATTTTGCTAAAATCAGAATTTTTGAAATAAATTTCAGGATGCAGGATGCTTGGAACTGATGCACGGGGATGATCCAGGGAGATGGTGTGGGGTGGGAGGAAGGAGGGGTGGTCGGGATTGGGAGCTCATATACACTCGTGGCTGATTCATGTCAATGTATGGCAAAACGAATACAGTATTGTAAAGCAAAACAAACTAAAAAATAAAAATTAAAAAAAAAATAAAATATTCCATAGATGCAAAAGAAGTATCAATGTAAAACAACAATAAACAATGAAAATGTATATACAGATATTACTGTACTATGTGCTTAGTTGCTCAGCCCTGTCCAACTCTTTGTGACCCCATAGACTGTAGCCGCCAGGCTCCTCTGTCCATGTGGATTCTCTAGGCAGGAACACTGGAATGGGTTGCCACGCCCTTCTCCAGAGGATCTTCCCAACCCAGGGATCAAACCCAGGTCTCCCACATTGCAGGAGGATTCTTTACCATCTGAGCCATCAGGAAAGCCCAAGAATACTGGAGTGGGTAGCCTCTTCCTTTTACCAGGGGATCTTCCTGACCCAGGAATCGAATCAGGATCTCCTTCATTGCAGGCAGATTCTTTACCAGCTGAGGTACCAGGAATCATTTTAATTAAATATTACTTTGGCTGTTTATTAAAAAGAACCCTGCCTCAAGTGCTTTATGGATCTTCAAGAAACAGGTTCTTCTTTTAATATAGATTTTCCTTTGAGTATAGAGGAATTATAAAGCAGAAAAGTGAAAGTGTTGATCACTCAGTCATGTCCAACTCTTTGCAACCCAACGAACTTCATAGCCCATCAGGTTCCTCTGTCTATGGGATTCTCCAGGCAAGAATACTGGAGTGGGTTTCATGCCCTCATCCAGGGGATCTTCCCAACCCAGGGAACAAACACTGGTCTCATATTTTCAGGTGGATTCTTTACTGTCTGAGCCACCAAGGAAGATGAAAATTCAATATCAAAGGCAGTTAAAGTTATAAAACAAGGAAAATGAATATCTCACATGTAAACATACCTGGAAAGATACTTAAAATATTAGCAATTTCCAATCTTTATTTAGTTTTTACTCTTCCTTTAATAAAGGGTTTTATGTATAAGATATGAATTTACTTTAGATGCAGTGCTAGCTCCATACAAAAAGTTTGGACATATAAATAGCATTCAACCTCATGATTTCCTAAATTGCTATCTTTAAGATTAATAATGTGAATGGAATAGCATTGAACTCATAATTTATGTCCTCCTTGATCTGTAACTAGGCAAATGCATTTAAATTTTCAAGTGTTTAACTTTAAAAACAATTAAACGTATATTTATTTGTAATTCAAAATTAAGATAACTTCTGATTTTATCAAGTAAAAGATGAAGACTGTGTTGCTCTTCTCTACTTTGTTAGTTTCCCATCCATAATTCCTCCCATTCTTTGTCATCCTAATTTTTGTCATACTGATCTCTCTTTTCCTTTATAGTAGGCATCTCTCTGCAAATTTTGTCCTTTATGTCTTATCTTTAGGTATATTTATCAGATTATTGAGGATAACATTTTCCAATTAGAGACTTCCAAAATATTTTGTTTTATAATACATTGCTGTATTCCATAGAAAGGACTCTTTCACAGTTAGGCTAGCTAGACAATGCAAAGATAAACACAATTACTCTGATATTCTAATTTAAAGGCATCTTTGTTGTTGTTTAGTCACCAAGTCATGCAACCTTATAGACTGCAGCCCACCAGGCTCCTCTGTCCATGGGATTTTCCAGCAAGAATACTAGAGTGGATTGCCATGCCCTCCTCCAGGGGATCTTCCCAACTGGGGATTGAACCTCCGTTTCCCGTGATTTCTGCATTGTGGGCTGATTCTTTACCTCTGAACCACCTGGGAAGCCCAAAAGGCATCTTAAGGGAGACTAACATAATCATAAGTATGGTGAATTTTCTCTAGGAAGTTGTATTATGCAAAATTTCCCCTAAATTTTCAACTGTAGGACCAACTTTAAAGCCTAGAACATTTTTAGTATTCCACAAAGTCAATGTTTTTCCAATAGGACAACACTGTTTTGGACTATCTCTAAATTTTTAACCAATATCAATACTCATTGGCAGTCAAACTTTCTTCCTCATTATTCAGCTTTAAAATTTGATTAATCTCCTGGTAACCTGGGGCAAATTTTTTTATTTGTTAAAAAGGTACAAAATGGTATATTTTCTGATACATTTCTTATCTTAAGATGACATTCACATAATAATAACATCTTGATTGGGTATAAAATCTTGAATCAACTGTTTCCTCTCAAAGCACCACAGATGTTTATTTTCTTCTGACATTCTAAAACCAGTTTAGCTGTTCCTTTACAGTGAATCTAGGTTTATGCTTAAGAATCAAACATTTTACTAGAATATGTCTACTTTTCACTTTCATGCATTGGAGAAGGAAATGGCAACCCACTTCAGTGTTCTTGCCTGGAGAACCCCAGGGACAGGGGAGCCTGGTGGACTGCCGTCTATAGCGTTGCACAGAGTCGGACATGACTAAAGTGACTTAGCAGCAGCAGCAGCAAGCATCTCTCCCTTTTATTTTTCTTGATTTATAATGGTGGACATTCTCAATTTCTTTTTTTGGAAATATACATATTTTTAATGTGGACCATTTTTAAAGTCTTGAATTTTTTTTTTTTTTACAACATTGTAATATTTCTCTGTTTTATACTTTGGTTTTTTGGCTACAAGGCATGTGGGATCTTAGCTCCCTGGTCAGGAATCAAACCCACACCAACTGCACTGGAAGGTGAAGTCTTAACCATCAGACCAACAAAGAAGTCCCTTAATTCTAAATTCAAAACTTTTTAGATGAGAAGTGGTTTCTTCTCTTATGCCTTTATTACTTTACTCAAATTGTTTGGATTTCTTCCTTCCTATTTCTATTTTTTATGGTTTGTACATTTGTTCTTTATCCTTAATTTTTTTTCTTTCATGATTTACATTATCTCATCCTTTTCTTCAGCATCCCAGGAGTACTTCATGTTGGTTCTGTACTCTAATGATTCAAATTTTTCTGCAATGCCAAGTAGGCTCTTTTGGTGTCTTTGAGATTTGGGAGTAATTATTCAACCTCAATTGCTTTGCCTTTTCTCTGAAAAATTTTTATATATTTACATTCTATAGTTATTTGATTAGGTAATGAATGAAGCAACCTAGAGAATTCCAAGGCAAGCTGTCACCATGAAAGAATTATAGATGATGATACTCTTTAGAAGAAAACACTTTAAATTTGGAACTGAACCAAACCAGACCAGTCTTTAGGGGATGAGACCACCTCCTCCCTGCAATTTATTATTTGTATGCTTCCTTCTTTCTCTCTGTCTCATCATACTGTACACATTCTGTAGATGGGCTTCCCTGGTGCCTCAGACGATAAAGAATCTGCCTGCCTGGGGAGACCCAGGTTTGATCCCTGGGTCCAGAAGATCCCCTGGAGAAGGGAATGGCAACCCACTCCAGTATTCTTGTCTGGAGAATTCTTTGAAGAGACGAGCCTGACAGGCTACAATCCATGGGGTCGCAAAGAGTCAGGCACAACTGAACAACTTAATTCTTTCACTTGACCTTCTCTCTGTCTCATGCTACTGAGCAAATTCTGTGGATGGCTGTGCAGCATCACTAAGTTGGTCAAGGTGATTATGATGTGACTACTAACTTGTTTGCTGCTTGCTATAAAAGATGCAGAACCCTTGACTTTATTTTCCTAAGCTTCAATCCAACCCACTATATTACAGCATTCATCTTGCCCAATAATGCCCATGGATTTGAGAGACCAGAGGAATCTGTGATATCATGATGATACATGGTATCGCTGAGTATTAAACTGTCGTATTCTGATGCAGTACACGTTATTGTCTATGCTTGATATCTATGGAGTGGTAATAGGTATGCTCCTTGCTATCCTTTTTGCAGTTGGGATTGTTCTCTGTCAGGGATTGTAAAGATGATGAATGTATGCCCCTTGTCTTAACTCTCACATCCATACATGACTACTGAAAAAACCATAGCCTTAACTAGACGGACCTTAGTCGGCAAAGTAATATCTCTGCTTTTGAATATGCTATCTAGGTTGGTCATAACTTTTCTTCCAAAGAGTAAGCGTCTTTTTATTTCATGGCTGCAATCACCATCTGCAGTGATTTTGGAGCCCCCCAAATTAAAGTNNTTGAGCGAACTCCGGTAGTTGGTGATGGACAAGGAGGCCTGGTGTGCTGCGATTCATGGGGTCGCAAAGAGCTGGACACCACTGAGTGACTGAACTGAACTGAACTGAAAGCCAAGCACCAGTCTTCTCATCTAACTTGATCTTTTTTTGAGAAAGACTACCCTATACTGCTCCAGTTACCATTTCCAACATATGCTCGGTTACTTCAAACTTCCTATCACCTTCCCACTCCCAGTTTTTGTCCATCCAATTCCTTTTATATGTATCCAATTACAGACACTGTCAGTCATTCAACATCCTGCTCGAACATCTTTTCATTATAGCCACTGACGTGATATTATTTTAACAGTTGAGGTAGGCAAAGGGAATATTTAAATGAATATTAAAACATGGACACATAACAACCACACACAGACACATTCTCACCCTGTGTCTTATGAAGAATGTTTATACAGTTCAGTTTANCCTGCTCGAACATCTTTTCATTATAGCCACTGACGTGATATTATTTTAACAGTTGAGGTAGGCAAAGGGAATATTTAAATGAATATTAAAACATGGACACATAACAACCACACACAGACACATTCTCACCCTGTGTCTTATGAAGAATGTTTATACAGTTCAGTTTAGTTCAGTCGCTCAGTCGTGTCCGACTCTTTGCGACCCCACGAATTGCAGCATGCCAGGCCTCCCTGTCCATCACCAACTCCCGGAGTTCACTCAGACTTGCGTCCATCAAGTCAGTGATGCCATCCAGCCATCTCATCCTCTGTTGTCCCCTTCTTCTCCTGCCCCCAATCCCTCCCAGCATCAGAGTCTTTTCCAATGAGTCAACTCTTCGCATGAGGTGGCCAAAGTACTGGAGTTTCAGATCTACTAAATTTCCAAATAAATTGAAAATCATCTTTCTTTTAGAGTTTACCATTTTCAATTTAGTTGGTATCTAATTAGTTCCAAAATACATCTGAAAGGTGGGCTTTCATGAAAGTTAATATTTCAAAGCAGTATCAATTCTCAGGACACTTCTAGATCCAAAACCCTGTATCTTGGCTTCCCATTTGACTCTGTTATAGCATACTTTTCACAGCAACACCAAGGTGAACATTTAAAGTAAGAGGGACTGTAAGCCCCCAAATTCTCTAAGTCCTGTGCAGTTTGCCTTTGAAATCTGACTTGCTCACTATCATAAAGAAATATTGAACCCAACTGTGTTGTTGGACACATTTGTGTTTAAACATACATAATTACATAAATTGCACTAAATTATGAGGACTTATACTGGCTGTCAAACTCAACCCCACATAATCACTCCTATTCAATAAATAGCCAATCGAGAATACGGTTTTCCTATGGGTTAGACTTGGTAACCTAGAGCTGGCATAAAACTAAATATTAAAACAACTAACATCTGGCATCCGGCACCATTACTTCATGGCAAATAGAAGGGGGAAATGTGGAAGTAGTAATAGATTTCCTCTCCTTGGGCTCTAAAATCAGCATGGATGATGACTCCAGCCATGAAATCAGAAGATGATTGCTTCTTGGAAGGAAAGTAATGACAAACCTAGACATTGTGTTAAAAATTAGAGACATTACTCTGCTGACAAAGGTCTATATAGTCAAAGCTAAGGTCTTCACAGTGGTCATGCGTGGCTGTGAGAACTGGACCGTAAAAAAGGCAGAATGCCAAAGAATTGATGACTTTGAACTGTGGTGCTAGAGAAGACTCCTGAAAGTCCATTGGGTAGTAAGGATATCAAATCAATCAATCTTAAGAGAAATCAATCCTAGATATTCACTGGAAGGACTGATACTGAAGCTGAAGCTCCAGTGATTTGATCCTCTGATGCAAACAGCCTACTCATTGAAAAAGTCTCTGATTCTGCAAAAAATTTAGGGAAGAAGGAAAAGAGAGCATCAGAAGATGAGATGGCTGGATGGCATCACCAATGCAATGGACATGCATTGGGCAACCTTCAAGAGAGGGTGAGGGACAGGGAGGCCTGGCGTGCTACAATCCATGGAGTTGCAAAGAGTTGGACACAACTGGGTGACTGAACAACAACAAAAGACATGGAAAGTTTTGTGATTTATGGAATGGTTAACCACAGTTGTTTTACAGGGTAGAACTGGATTTAGGAATGTTAAGTATATTGCAAAGAATCAAAATCAACTGACCTGTTTGGCCAGTTAGGTGCTGACTATACCAGTGATTATGATAAGAACAGGAGAATATTGACAAAGATGAGCACAAGAACTATGTGAAGAAGCTTTAAGTAGACTTCCAAAATATTTTTTCACCAAATATTCCAAGCTGGAATGTTCAGAAGATGACTTGCCTTGCCCAAAGTTAACTGTGAATATGTACAAAATAACTGACTAGATCCCTCAGTGTCTGGCACATAATAGGAACTCATATGCACCAAGTATCTATATTTTCATAAAGACTCAAGTATTTATGAAGTTAAGGCCTCCCTTAACAAATACAAAGACCTGCAGACAGGACTTAAGATATTTCATGGGGACGAAAAACAATGAAACCTTGTGATCAGCTTTCTAGAAGTATGCTGAATATAGATACATTTGCAAGAAAAATCAATAATTACAAGTAATTCTTGCAACTTATAAAGGGTCTTGGAGAATAATTCTGTTGATATAATTTCATATGTGCCCTATGCCCCCAATATTGCCCAATATTCTAAGTCAGATACGTTACCTTTTGTATTAAGCCACCATATTATGGGTTTATCTTTATTTCCCTTTTCAACATTTTGTGCAGAATATGTATTTTACAATCTGCACACATGGACTCCTTGAGCTTTCCATTTTACTGTCTCTCTGCAAATTTTCATGCTATTACTGTTCTTTATTAGCAATCATGTTAACCATAAAGTACAATGAGTTGATTCTTTAAATTCTCTATACAGCCAAAGAAGCCAATGTCACAGTGGAGTGACTTGAGCAATTAAGAAGAAAAATTATGCTGAGCATAACTTTGAACTAGAGTGATGAGTTCTACGTATTATAACAGCTTATATAAGTCTAGCCTACTATGGCCATCATTTACACTGAATACTAATGTCATACTTGCTCCTTCCACCTTTTCTTCAGATATCTTTATTGCTAGGGCCAAGACCGACTTTAATTGCTGAGTCAGAGGAAATGAACTAAGTTGAGTTTATTCCTTCATTTTCTTTTATGTTAAATAATTTGAATGATTCATATTTCATGGGATATTATATATCATCTTTTGATTCTTAATAGCAATGTACTAACATGCTTTCTGAAGTTACAGATACAGCTTATATATTTAACTGAATGGATAACCAAATAAATATCTGTACAGGTTATGTAAACTTTCCTCAAAAGTATATTTTAAACACATAGCCATAATATATCTGTATTAGTTAATGTTCTTCATAAAAACAGAACCAGCAGGATGGTGATAAAGTGTGTTTATTTTGCCAACATTCTATTAATGACATATTTATTTTAAGGAATTGGCTCAAATGATTGTAGAGGCCTGGCAAGTCCAAAATCTGATGAACTGGCTGTTTGGGGACTCAGAGAAGGGATGCATTTGAAGTCGAAAGGCAGTTGGCATGCAGAATTATTTCCTGCTCAGAGGTGGTGAGTTTTTGTTCCATCAGGGCTTTAACAGATTGGATGAGGCCTACTTACATCATGGCGAACACTCTACCTTCTTAAAGTCCATTGATTAATCTCATCCAAAACAAAAAACAAAACAAAATATATCTTCACAGAAATATCCACAATAATGTGAATATTTGAACAAGTTTCTGGGCACAGTGTCCTGGTCAAGTTAACCTGTACAACTAAACATCACAGTGTCTTATATATTATATAAACATCATCAAATTGTACTTATGAGGCACTGTCTCATTTCTGTTTAAATTTGTGTCTATCTTGAAAACAGAAAATATAATTTTATTAGAGTTTTGATAAATGTAACTTGCAAATAACATATTTATAAACATTTTATCTAACAACTGCAAAGCCAATGACTTAGAAAGTGATGCCCTTTTCATCCTTTGTCTGTGTGCTGGAGAGGATTATTTTTAAGTGATCAACTTAAATTGTGTATGAACTTTCTGCTTATTATTCCATATGCCTAAGGGAGAAGCAGTTCCACAGCCAACTAGTATGCTCTGTTTCATTATTTCAGACTCTGTGGCTGAAAAGCATGATGCTTTGTGAAACTATGATACATGGAATTACATAAAAAAGGGTATCCACTGGAGCCACCCACATCCCATAATTTCCCTGAATCTGACCAGTCACTGAGCTTAACACATGCAAGTCTCTCCCATTGGTTTATTGACTTATTCAGCCTGTGCACTGAACCCAGGATATGACAGACACTCTTCTAGGAACTAGGGATACAGATGAAAGTGTTACCCTTGTTGAGTTTACACTTTAGTAGCAGGAAATTAATAATGAATATAGAAACTTGTAAGTGAATAAATTTAGATAGTGTTAAATACTATGAATTTAAGTTCATAAATTCATGTTAAGTACTACTTAATTTATATGCAGAGTACATCATGGGAAATGCCAGGCTGGATGAAGCACAAGCTGGAATCAAGATTATGGGAAGAAATATCAATAACCTCAGATATGCAGATGACACCACCCTTATGACAGAAAGTGAAGAAGAACTAAAGAGCCTCTTGATAAAAGTGAAAGAGGAGCGTGAAAAAGCTGGCTTAAAACTCAACATTCAGAAAACGAAGATCATGGCATCTGGTCTCATCACTTCATGGCATCTGGTCCCATCACTTCATGGCAAATAGACAGAAACAGTGACAGACATTATTTTGGCGGGGGGGGGGGGCTCCAAAATCACAGCAGATGGTGACTGCAGCCATGAAATTAAAAGATACTTGCTTCTTAGAAGAAAAGGTATGACAAACCTAGACAGCATATTAAAAAGCAGAGACATTACTTTGCCAACAAAGGTCTGTCTAGTCAAAGCTAGTGGTGTTTCCAGTAGTCATGTATAGAAGTGAGAGTTAGATTATAAAGAAAGCTGAGCACTGCAGAATTGATGTTTTTGAACTATGGTGTTGGAGAAGACTCTTGAGAGTCCCTTGGACTGCAAGGAGATCAAATCAGTCAATCCTAAAGGTAATCAGTCCTGAATATTCATTGGAAGCACTGATGTTGAAGCTGAAACTCCGATACTTTGGCCACCTGATGTGAAGAACTGACTCACTGGAAAAGACCCTGATGCTGGGAAAGATTGAAGGCAGGAGGAGAAGGGGAGGACAGAGGATGAAATGGCTGGATGATATCACTGACTTGATAGAAATGAGCTTGAGCAAGCTCTGGTAGTTGGTGATGGTCAGGGAAGCCTGGCACACTGCAGTCCATGCAGTCACAAGGAGTCAGACACAACTGAGTGACTGAGCCCAACTGAAGTACTATGACGACAATAAAGAAGGACAATGGGAATGGGAAGGAGTTTAGGCTAATCAATTTAGGGTGGCTTAAATTTTCTTTGAAGATGTAATATTTGAACAAAATAAGAGGAGCAAAGATGAAAGTAGGCATGAGCTGGACACATTTGAAGATACAAAAGCAAGTTTGCGATGTTGTAACATAGAAAACTAAAGGGACTCTGGTAGGAGAAGTGACCTGAAAAAAACCGGTGAGGATAAACCACATAAGGCCTTGAAGCCATGGTGAGATTTGTACTGATACATTCTCATGCAAAGGAAGGATAGCATCTCAATTACTCTGAATAGGTAATGGGCTCTTGAAGCAGGCAGGACAAAAGGAGACCATTTAGAATCCTATTAGTGAGCCAATGAGCCATGATGGCTTGGGCTAGGAGAGATAGTAAAAAGCATCCAGATTTGAGATATTGGAACCAATGAAACTGTTGCTGATGGAAGAGTGCTTTCCTATGTGCACACCATAAAATATACATAATTCTACATATCTTCAAAGCTATTTTACAAATTTTTGTCTTGTCAGTCTTAGCAGGAATTCAGCAAGACACAGGAAGAAAGATAGCTTTACCATCTTTTGGTGAATGATAGTGATAGAACAACAACAACAACAAAAAGGTTGAGGGACTGAAACTTACATCTCCATGCAAAGATAAGCACCTGCAAAAATATCTTTCATGGAGAAGAATTATCTAATGCCCAAGACAACTCAAAACAACTGGACCACCTCTGATTGTTAGAAAAAGTACCCAGCAATTTAGTTGCCTTGGTAATGCTTCATAACAGAGTCTAAATGAGAATATAGGTATTGCAGGTGACATTTCAACAGCAACAGCTAGGTTTACCTCTAAGGTTAAAATCTGATTCCACAGCTTTCTCACTCACACTCACCTATTCCTTCAAAAATACAAATAATTCAGCCATAGGGGGTCCACAGTAATGCTTTTAAAAAGATAGGTAAAGAGACTCAGTTTTGTTTATTAACTATAAAATTAATATCATTTAAACAATGTAGTTTTTTTTTTTCCTGAGAAGAAATGAGAATGCTCCCCAATGCTAAGGACACAGAAAGATGACATAAGTCACATGTGGGGCTTTTTCATCATGTGTGGGAGGTTGCTAGAAAGAGAAGAGGAGGTGAAACAGGAAACAGGGCAAGGGGGAAATTCTCCTTTTCTTGGGAGATCTTTTATCAAACCCTTCCTTTGTCTATTACTTACTTGCTTGTTTGGGGAATGATGAGGCATCTCAACCTCTAGGACTTTTTGTTAGAAATCCACACAGACAAAACTTAATGCAAGAACAATATTATTCATCCTTCCTGGAGGAATCTTGCTCATGCTTATTTATGAGGATGGTATGTGATTCAGTGAGCTTGGCCTTTTTGCCATATTCAACATCCCAAGGGCATACTTTGGAGCCAAAAAGATCTAAATTTGGATATGGACTCAATCACTTAATAGATGTGACAAATAATTTATTTGCCATCTCTAGCGTCATTATTTCTTTTCTCTAAAATATAGCAATATCTCTTCTATTTGTTAGCTTCTTAAAATTTTATTTTTCTATGCCTCTGTTTCAGTCATTGGTTATAGTGAAGAAATACAACAGTGCCTCTAAAAGACTTGGCATGTGCTTGGCATAAATTAACCATTCCACAAGTTTAAGTTTCCAAACTACATTGTGCAGAAGAAACATCTAAGCATAATGCTAAAAACATAGATTCTTGAATCCAAAACCCAGAGATTTTGGATTCCTAGGTCTATAAGGAAGCTTTAGAAATCTACATTTTAAAATAAGTACCCACAAATTTTCTGAAATTAATTTCCTGTTAATTATATTTGAAAGGAAAAAGAAAATTGCAGCAAATTTGACGTTCATTCATCTATGAGTGCTTATCAGCTCAGAAGTAAGTCTCACTTCACTTTGGCTCCTAGCATAAATCAGTTCAGTCCAGTCACTCTGTCATGTCTGACTCTTTGTGACCTGATGGATTGCAGCATACCAGGCTTCCCTGTCCATCACCAACTTCTGGAGCTTACCCAAACTCATGTCCATCAAGTCAGTGATGCCATACAACTATTTCATCCTCTGTCATCCCCATCTCTTCCCATCATCTCTTTCCCAGCATCAGGGTCTTTTCTAATGAGTCAGGTCTTTGCATTAGGTGGCCAAAGTCTTGGAGTTTCAGCTTCAGCATCAGTCCTTTCAATGAATATTCAGGACTGATTTCCTTTAGGATTGACTGGCTAGATCTCGTTATAGTCCAAGAGACTCTCAAGAGTCTTCTCTAACACTACAGTTCAAAAGCATCAATTCTTTGGTGCTCAGTTTTCTTTACAGTCCAGCTCTCACATCCATACACGACTACTGGAAAAACCATAGCTTTTACTAGATGGACCTTTGTTGACAAAGTAATGTCTCTGCTTTTTAATATGCTGTCTAGGTTGGTCATAACTTTCCTTCCAAGGAGTAAGCGTCTTTTAATTTCATGGTTGCAGTCACCATCTGCAGTGATTTTGGAGTCCAATAAAATAAAGTCTGTCACTGTTTCTGTCATTTCCCCATCTATTTGCCATGAAGTGATGGGACTGGATGCCATGATCTTAGTTTTCTGAATGTTTAGTTTTAAGACACATTTTTCACTGTCCTCTTTCACTTTCATCTAGAGGCTCTTTAGTTCTTTTTCTCTTTTTGCCATAAGATGGTGTCATCTGCATATCTGAGGTTATTGATATTTCTCCTAGTAATCTAGATTCCAGTTTGTGCTTCATCCAACCTGGCATTTCACATGATGTACTCTGCATATAAGTTAAATAAGCAGGGTGACAGAATACAGCCTTGACAAACTCCTTTCCTGATTTGGAACCAATCTTTTCCTTGATCTTCTACTGTTATAAAAGATCACACTACTGCATGTGTGTGTATGTGTGTGTGTGTTCAGTCATGTATGACTCTTTGTCACTCCATGGACTATAGCCCACCAGGCTCCTTTGTCCATGGAATTTTCCAGGCAAGAATACTGGAACAGATAGCTATTTCCTTCTCCAGGGGATCTTCGAGACCTAAGGATCAAACACACATCTCTTGCACTGATAGGTGGATTCTTTATCATTGTGCCACATGCATAGACTTGCATGACATAAAGCATCAGGTCAGAAGGAGTCTGCCTGGACACTTTTCTTTCCTGTCTGGTCTCCTTGCATATAACAACTGGCTCATTGCCTTGTAACTATTATTGATCTCTTTATTCCTAGTTTGTCTACTGTTTTACTCTCCCAATCATTGAATTGTTTATTCAGGCTAATACTGGGTACTTTCTTTTGCAAAATATCCTTTTCCTTATGGTTCCAGTTAGAGATGATCAGAGAAAACACTTAGATATGAAAGGTAGAAGAGAAACGGAAAACATCACCTTCAGGTTACCTTAGGATAGTGGTAAGGTATCACTTACCATAGAGTAGGTAGCTATTCCCTTCTACAAGGGATTTACCTGACCCAGGGACTGAATCTGCATCTCCTGCATTACAGGCAGATTTTTAAAGTCTAAACCACCAGAAAAGGTTAGTGGCAGACTTGTTCAGTTTCTTTTATTTGACTGCAAGGTCTTACCTGTGTACCTGGGCAGTGCTTTAGACAAATCTGTTAGTGATTCTCTTTATAATCTTCTGTTTCTCCATTAAAGACCTTCACCTCATCTGATGCTCCCATATTAATGTAGAGTATAATTCTTAGAATGAATCCATATGCCCACAGTGATTTAAGCAGCTCTGTTTTATTGATGGAAATGAGATGAACACACTCATTAAACCAGCTCAACTCACAGTCCAGGCCCTTCATATTTTACAGTCCAGAAAGTGAAAGTTGCTCAGGCATGTTCGACTCCTTGTGACCCCATGGACTATACAGTTCATGGAATTCTCCAGGCCAGAATACTTGAGTAGACTTTTACTTCTCCAGGAGTTCTTCCCAATCCAGGGATAGAACTCAGATCTCCTGCATTGCAGGTGGATTCTTTACCAGCTGAGCCATAAGGGAAGCCCAAGAATAATGGAGTGAGTAGCCTATCCCTTCTCCATCGGATCTTCTCAGCCCAGTAATGGAACAGGGGTCTCTTGCATTGCCAGCAGATTCTTTACCAACTGAGCTATTAAGGAAGCCCTTACAGTCCAGAGGGGGACATCAAAGGGAAATGCTACAGGATGATGGAAACCTTACATATTTTTTAAAAATAGAATACCCAGTTATTTTGTGTGAACTATAGGGAAAAATACATAGAATCCTTCAGGCATTCCTATTTTATTCCTAGAAATCAGTATTGATATATTCACATTACCTTTATTCCTAGAAACTATTTTATTCCTAGAAATCAGTATTGATGTAGTCATAAAACTTTTACTTGTCATTTTGGCCTGCTGCTGTGGCTGTTTAGTTGCTAAGTCATGTTCAACTCTTTTTTATCTCCATGGAGTGTAGACCACCAGGCTCCTCTGTCCATAGGATTTCCCAGGCAAGAATACTGTAGTAGGTTGCCATTTCCTTCTTCAGGGGATCTTCCTGAACCAGGGATTAAACCCACGTCTCCTGGTTGGCACGTGGATTCTTTACCACTGACACACCTGGGAAACTGACATTTTGCCCTAAAAGTCAAGGATTAAAAGAGGAAAAGCCAGATTCTCTCTTCTGGACTTCTGTTTACAGGCACTTCTATTTGCCCTTAGAGACAAAGGCCAAAGTTGATTGAAATGTACAGATGAGGGAGAAATTACCAGTGCAAATTGTGTTAACCTTCTTACTGCATCATTGACCATCATCAAAAGGGTTCAGTCTTCCAGACTGTAATAACACATAACATGCACAGAATTAAATCACTCATTATCAACTCTTCAAGCACAGTGTTAGTACACTTAGAATTCTGAGTCAGTTTTGACTGAACAAGAAATGTGCAATCAACTGATAGATTTCAAAGTCTCATGATACTTTTTCTTTCCAGAGAATCACAAAGCAGCATCCATTAAAAATAGGAGAAATTACAGATGCATGTGAAACTGCATATATCAGAGATTTTCATAAGGCTTATTCAGTGCCAAAATGATCTCAGAATTCCAAAGATTTTATTAACTTTCAGATGCTCTTTTATATCCTACATTTAATGTAACACTGAATCAGAGTTCTTGATACTAGTCTACATGCCACTGTCTTTACACAATTTGATGTCTTCACTCTTATGTTTGAATTATACCAACTGAATGCCATATATGCAGTGGTCACAAGACTTTTAATATTCAGGCTTAACTGGTCTTCACACAAGTTTGATTTGGCTGGCATCACCTTCGCTGTCAGTTGATGAGAGCCTTGTCTATCCCTGGCTTAGATAAGTAACCCCCTTCCCTCAAGAAAACGGAAATGTAATCAGTCTTATGTCTATGAAACATGCTATTTTTCTGATCTCATTAGTAAATCCAATAATGTTTTCAGTCTTAGTTCTCATTAAGTAATCAGTTCAGCTCAGTTCAGTTCAGTCGCTCAGTCGTGTCCAACTCTTTGCGACTCCATGAATTGCAGCACGCCAGGCCTCCCTGTCCATTACCAACTCCCGGAGTTCGTTCCAAAAGACGCTTACTCCTTGGAAGAAAAGTTATGACCTACCTAGAAAGCATATTCAAAAGCAGAGATATTACTTTGCCGACTAAGGTCCATCTAGTCAAGGCTATGGTTTTTCCAGTAGTCATGNAAAGTTATGATCAACCTAGACAGCATATTCAAAAGCAGAGATATTACTTTGCCGACTAAGGTTCGTCTAGTCAAGGCTATGGTTTTTCCAGTAGTCATGTATGGATGTGAGGGTTGGACTGTGAAGAAAGCTGAGCGCCGAAGAATCGATGCTTTTGAACTGTGATGTTGGAGAAGACTCTTGAGAGTCCCTTGGACTGCAAGGAGATCCAACCAGTCCATTCTGAAGGAGATCGGCCCTGGGATTTCTTTGGAAGGAATGATGCTAAAGCTGAAGCTCCAGTACTTTGGCCACCTCATGCGAAGAGTTGACTCACTGGAAGAGATTCTGATGCTGGGAGGGATTGGGGGCAGGAGGAGAAGGGGACGACAGAGGATGAGATGGTTGGATGGCGTTACTAACTTGATGGGCGTGAGTCTGGGTGAACTCCGGGAGTTGGTGATGGACAGGGAGGCCTGGCGTGCTGCAATTCTTGGGGTCACAGGGAGTCAGACACGACTGAGCGACTGAACTGAACTGAATGAATGCTTTGAAGTACTGAGGCACGACCAGAAAACACACACACACACAAACACACACAAACTTCCCAGAAGGATTCAGTAGTTGAGATAGGGCCAGTCTTCCACAAGCAGAGCATCAGACATCATGCTGGGAAAGCACAGCAGGCAAGAGAGAAGTAAGGTACCTTTACAAACTCCCCAAATTAGAGAGTACTGCTCCAGCACAGAATTTCCTCCACGAAATGCATTCACATATAATTGAAACAGTTAAACGATTCCCATCAGACTCTTAATAATGATAAGAATTTCTGATTTGAGAGCAGAATACAAGGTAGGTTGAGGAGTGGATGCTGTGGAGGTCAGGGCTCGATTATCAGCTCCCATATCCTGGAGAGCAACATTTAAACTCTTGCCTTGGCAAAATAATAAACTATGGCATGTCACTGACCTCCTGGACTGTCTCATTAACTTAAACCTTAAATGTTAACTCTATGAATGCAAAAGGCTGGAGAGTAAACTCAGACAGATAAAGCACTTTCTGACCACATTAGAAATAAATCTTGAAAAAAAAATTTTTTTCCTTAGGGTCACAGAAAATGCAAAGACAATATGCATCTATCTGGGAGCACACTAAGTCTGCTTCCTGATTAAAAGACCAGCTGGAACATAAGTACAACGTCTCTAAGCTGGAGGAGCGCTCACCAGTGCCTCTCCCAGGACCTTTCACTAAAACACTCCATAGATCTCTACCATATATGATCACTGACAACGATAAAACCTCTCCTCTCCTCATCTTCAAACACAAATTCTGTGCCTAAAGAAGTTCCCTAAATACCCCACTTGGCTCCCTCCATACCGTTGTACTCCCTGGTCTGGATTCTGACACCAAACTCCAAAGGGTCTCCCTGCCTCTGATTACTCCTCCTTCGATCCACACTGCAAAACCGTGTCACAGCCTCCACCCACCCAGGATCTCCTAAAATACCTTAAAGCTGTCCCTTCTACCCATAGGATATAGTCTCAAACACTTAAGGCCTTCCCTGATTGCTAGCATCCAGCCTTCCTTCTGACCACCAACACCTGTACCCACACACCCTCCACTGCCTACTCTCTAGCCTCAAAAGTACAGTGCTCTCGAGGTCTCAGGCCTTGGCTGAGGCTGTGTCCCTCTTTCCTCACCTCTTCATCTAACAGTTATGTGTTAAGAGTCTAATGACTTACTTCTTTCTAACCCATAGCCTCTTTTGGGTCCCCACTCAAAGGTTAGCCTCCAGAATGCCTTCTCTAGGTTTCTTCCTTTTTATTTCAGCATGTGCCCAACTGCTAAGCTGTAGTGTCTGTCCACATAGCTGCAGAGAGAAAGTTAATAGCTGCTGCTGTCTTTCTTGGTAAGCTTCTCAGGGAACTTCATTTAAGCCTGGCACATTCTGCTTCTGTATTCTAAACTGGACCAAAGATTATTTGAAGACTTCACGAGATGATTCAAAAAATACTGAAAAGCCTTCTCTTGCAGAGGGTTGCTGGGTAACTCTGAAGTTGGGGCAGGCGCGGTAACTAGGGAATAACTGTAGTTCCAGCACAGGTCTGTGGTGAGTTTGCTAGACATGCACCCCACCCCATGCCCTGTCATGTCCAAGTCCATCTAAAATGGCGCTGGTCACTAGTTCTGCTCCCAGAAGCACTGGGGCCCAGCCTACCTGCAATGCTTGTTATTTTTTGGCTAGATTTATTCATGTTACCAATATTACTCATTCAGTCCTCAAAACAGTAAATACAAGCTACTACAAATACCCATTGTACAGATGAAAAACAAACGTCCTTCACAAAGTTATTAGTTTGAACTCAGGTGGCTGATCCGGCTCCAGAGTCCCTGCTCTTAGCCACCAACCTGCACAATTTCTCCTGTACTCCCATTCCCCTTAAAATTATAAAGGAAGAAAACAGAGTTCAGGAAGAGTCATATATGTACTGTGCCTTGATTTACAACAAAGAATAAAACAAAACTCTAATGCAGAGTAGATCAATTAACCATACTGGTGGGGGATCGGGAGAATGAAGCTTGACCCTAACTCACACCACACAGAAATCAATTCCAGATGTATCCAAGACCTAAATGTGATGGTAAAACATGAAACATCTAGAAGACAACAGGAGAATATCTTCATGACCTTGGAGTAGACAACTACTTCTTATACAAAGCACAAAACAAAAAAATGATAAATTTGACTTCATTAAAATTAAAGCATCTATAGATCAAAAATACAGTTTAAAAAAGATTATAAGACTGTAAAAAATACACAACTAAGAGAGTGAAAAATCAAGCAATATAAATGGGAAAGGTGTGTCATGTGTATATACATCAAAAAGACATCCAGATATAAAAAATTTCTATAAACAAACTAAGAAATTTATGAAAGAAAGAAAAATGGTAGAAAAGATGGGTTTGGGCACTTTAAAAAATGAAAATGATCATGAGCACGTGGAAAAGAGCTCAACACCTGAAGTAATTCAGTTCAGTTGCTCAGTCGTGTCTGACTCTTTTCGACCCCATGAATCGCAGCACGCCAGGCCTCCCTGTCCATCACCAACTCCCGGAGTTCACCTAAACTCATGTGGATCAAGTCGGTGATGCCATCCAGCCATCTCATCCTCTGTCATCCCCTTCTCCTCCTGCCCCTAATCCCTCCCAGCATCAGAATCTTTTCCAATGAGTTAACTCTTCGCATGAGGTGGCCAAAGTATTGGAGTTTCAGCTTCAGCATCAGTCCTTCCAATGAACACCCAGGACTGATCTCCTTTAGGATGGAGGAAAATGGAAATTAAAACCACAATCAGATACCAACCTGCCCCCCCAACCCCTTGGATTGTGGGAAAGGAATGTTAAAGGCCCTACAAAATCACTCTGAACAACAGGGTCAAGATCTGACATGTTTTCCTGATGCAGGTTTACAAAACAGGCCCGCCCCCGGCACACTCAAACTCTCTGCCCCTATGTGTCCCTAAGCCTAGCACACAGAAAGGACAGACAGGAACAAGTACCAAGATCAGCACTGCTTCATTTCTAACATGGAGGTCATCTAAATACTGGCACAAAGTATGCTGAAAAAATCAGTCCAACAAGAGATATTCAAGTTTTCTCCAAAAAAAGTGACACGTTTCTGGGGAAGAAAAGGAAGACAGAAATACAGAATACAAAGATCTGGCTGAGGGACTTCCCTGGCGGCCCAGTGGTTGGGACTTGGTGGTTCCACTGCAGGGCGTGCAGGCTTGATCCTGGATCTGGGAACTAAAATCCCACAGGCCGTGTACCACAGCCAAAACACACACACAAAAAAGATATGGCTTGTATCTGTAATTTAAGGAATGCTGCTCGCCATCTATGTTGAAGACAAAATGCTGAATGCAATAGAATGTTCTGTGACACTGTCTTGTCTGCCTTGGTGTACTCAGTTGCATGGTCTAACTGCTCCCACAGGCTGATTCACAGCCCTTTTCTCTGTTTCAGTGATTCTTCTTTGTTTCTAAACACATGCCTTCCCTTCCCTATCTTCGTACAGAATAAGAGAACAACAGATCTAGAATTCAGGTTGCAAACTTTTTCACTTTGTGGAAGAGAACTTAAAGGCTCAGCAAGGACTTCCCCAGGATCACAGAAGTGTGGATGAAGACTGCTTTGCCGGGTGGGGTGCTCCTCTCTATCACACACTAGAGTGCTGGGGCAAAGGCTTTCCCAGGCCACAGTGACAGCTTTAGCCAGTATGGACTGCCACCTGTCTCTCCTACACCATCAGTTTCTCCCACACCATCAGTTTCTCCCTCCCACCCTCATCAGTCCCATTGGCAAAAAAAGTTTAAAAGATAAAACCTGTTCTCCCCCTATTCTGGTTTGAGCCCCTATCACTGCACTGAAATTGATCATTTGGGGCACAAAGACCCCACATTGCTAAATCCAGTGTCAATTCTTAGCCCTCATACTACTAGGACTGTTGGTTGCCTTATTTAACACAGTTTATCACCTCCTCCTTGCAATGACTTTTGTTTTCCTATCTGGATCCCATAACATCTTCTCCTGGGTGATCCACTACTTCAGTGGCCATTTCCTTTCAGTCTTCTTTCCTCAATCATCCTCATTCCCTCCCCACTTCTGCTGTCAAGTGCTTAGTGGTTCAGACCATTTCTCTTACTCCTGGAATAATCTTATCCTGTCCTGTGATTTAGGTACCATTTATATACAGACATGGCCCGCTTTTTTTTTTTTAAACGTAGAGTTCTCCTCTGAATTTCAACTCAGCAGTCTAATTGCCCTGTGGACATTTCAACTTCGAGGCATAAGACATGTCAAACTTGTTTCTCCAAAACCAAACTCCCGTCTGTCTCCAATCCATGCCTCGCCCCTGCTAACCTTAGAAAATGGCATCTTAAAGTTGTTCAATAAAAACTCAGAATCCATCCTTATCTTCCCTGTTACTCTGACACAACCTGTATCTATTTCATTAACCAATTCTCTTGGCTCTATCTTGAAAACATACCAAGAATTCAATTACTTCCACCAACTCCACCAAGCCATTATCTTTCCTGCCTTGAATTCTGATATACCTTCCTAACTGGTCTCCCTGATTTTGCCCTCATCTCCCTAACAGTCTGTTCCCTACATACCAACCAGAGTGATCTTTCCTCTGTTCAAACCCTGCAATGGCTCCCATCTCACAGAATAAGGCCCCACACATAAGCCTCCCTCATTATTAACCCTCCCCAACACAGTGGTACCTCTGTTACTATGAATGAACCTACACTGGCACATCAGTATCATCCAGAGTCCAGCGTTTACATTAGGGTTCACTCTTGATGTTGGACAAAGATACAACAACATGTATCCATCATGGTAGACCGTACAGAGCAGTTTTACTGCCCTACAATCTTCTGTGCTCCACAGATTCATCCCTCCTCTCCCTCAAACCTCTGGTAACAACTGATCTTTTTGCTTTTATTTTTTAAAATAAAAACTTAGAAAAGTAAAAATGAAATGCCATGGAATTATGAAACAATCCTGGTTTTGAAAACTTTTAAATGGCACATGCGAAAAAAAAAACCAATGGGTTTCCAGCTTTGTAGAAATATACATCTGAAGAGAAAAATAACTGAAAAATAAGACATCAATACTCTTGCTATCTCTGGCTGATAGAATTCTGTGTGATTTCTGTATTCTTTATAGCGTTCTATATTTCCAAAATTTAATTAATAGGTGCATATTACTAATAATCAGAAATTTATTGTTAAATAGTAAACTCAACAAGGAGTTGGGTATCACAGATTTTGAAATATTATCCAAACTCCAGACACAGTCTTTGAAGAAGGATCTAGGATATGAGGCAATCACAGGGTTCCTAACATTTACTTAAAACTATTCTTAGAAGAGAAAGAAACCTAGGCTCAAAATAGGGATGTCTAAGGTGACAGAAAGGCCATAAGAAACAGTGAAAACTACAACCTCCATAACCTATGCTCCTTGTGAAGGGCCCTGGGGGCTTCCACGGGAGGGAGAAAACATTGGCTAGGATTCCCATTAGATTGCTGCTATTCCTCCCAAGTGCCATTCTTCAGAACACAAAAGCGCCCACTCTGATCTTAGTTTAAAACTCTGGAGGTTCCCGACACTTCTTCCACTTCCAGCTGCAAGACTCCTCCTGCAGACTGCTGGTGCTTACTGATACACTTGGGATCCACAGTGTAAGTCTGAAATAGCAGCTGTCACAACTCAAGCAAATGAACCCAGGGCTCCAGGTATATCTGGAGCCATCACCACAGCCTTACATGCTCAAGCCCCTACCTAGCTCACCCCAGACCACCCTGCACTTTGCTCTCTGTCCTCGAGCCACCAAGGCCTCCATCTTCCTGAGTCTAAACAAGCAGAGCTGTTCCCACCCCAGGGCCTTTGCCCTGGCCCTGTGCCTAGGATACTTTACCCTGATTCTTTATACTGCAAGCAAAGAGGACAGATAGAAGGGCGTGAGAGAAGCAGCACAAGTCAGACTCTCTGCAGGAGACTGCGAGACGCAGGGGTTGAGGCGGAGATCAGCTTTCCTTACCCAAGGGTCCAAGGTGAAGGGGGTCACAGTTGGCATCTAGGAGGCTAGCTTTCTGTCCATACGATGGCTATGAAGCAGGTTCCGGAAGCACTAAGCATGTCATACCCCTAGCTGCTGTGCAAGGATACTAGTGTCCTGATGCGCCATGGAAAACAGACAAGAACAGGACGAAATTGGTGGGGGGGCGGGGAGCCTATGTTCTAAAGAGATGTGCCCGTCAAATCAGTCTGTGTCCAGATCCTGACTCACTTAAATAAACCAGGAGACAAGAATAGGACGAAATTGGTGGGGGGGCGGGGAGCCTATGTTCTAAAGAGATGTGCCCGTCAAATCAGTCTGTGTCCAGATCCTGACTCACTTAAATAAACCAGGACTTCTCCAAGTTTTCTGCTGAGGAGTCCTGAATTCCCACAGAAAATGTTCTTATCCCTTAGGGCACCATCTAAAGCATTCTAACTCCACTTTCAAATTTATTTGAAGACAATCTAATTTTATCTTAAAACTTCATGTGAATACTGATTTCTATGTCCAAATTTTCATTATGTAAAAAAATTTTTGTTCCAATCCATACCAAAGTACTGAACCCCCAAGCCCTGATACTCCTCGACTAACTTCCCAATAAAACTGACACTCCAGCAAGGTCTGTCATGTTTATAGTGAAGCTCCATAAACTCCTAGTATCCCTTCCACAACCTAAGGCACCAAGTTTGGAAATAAAACTCCTTGGTAAGCAATCATTCCTGAAGTGAAGTGAAGTGAAGTTGATCAGTCGTGTCCGACTCTTTGAGACCCCATGGACTGTAGCCTACCGGGCTCCTCTGTCCGTGGGATTTTCCAGGCGAGAATAGTGGCGTGGGTTGCCATTTTCTTATCCAGGGGAACTTCCCGACCCATGAATCGAGCCCGGGTCTCCCGCACTATAGGCTAGAAGAGCCAGTAAATGGTTTAAGCCTGTAGTTTTTGACTGGGACTTGGGTTTTACACAGAAATTCCTATTGAAAACAAAAAATCCTACTCTTGTCTTAGCTGAACAACGCTGTTCACAACATGGGCCAAACAGCCTGCATGACCAGAGGGCTCTCAGAAGAAAAGGGTGGTGGAGGACCCAGTTCTCCTACCGAAAAACAGAAAATAGCAGAGAAACCAGCACAACTAATGAAGTAAAAAAAATACCAGAGGAAAAGAAATGGGGCATCTGGTTTTTCCTTGTAATAAATACTCTGTAAGAATAAGGGTAGCCTAAATGGAGTGGTGAGGGAGGGGAATCTCATCATTAACTACGATTGTTAAACACCTGGAGAACAACTGAAATTTTGGAGGGAAACCAAGAATTGAATCCAGATGAATATTAATGGGAAATAACATGAAGTTCTTATTAATCGAACATATTAAATTCTAAGAATCTCCCCCACTCCCCAACCTTTGCTGCTGCTGCTGCTAAGTCGCTTCAGTCATGTCCGACTCTGTGCGACCCCACAGACGGCAGCCCACCAGGCTCCCCTGTCCCTGGGATTCTCTAGGCAAGAACACTGGAGTGGGTTGCCATTCCCTTCTCCAATGCATGAAAGTAAAAAGTGAAAGTGAAGTCGCTCAGTCGTGCCCAACTCTTAGCGACCCCATGGACTGCAGCCTCTCAGGCTCCTCTCTCCATGGGATTTTCCAGGCAAGAGTACTGGAGTGGGTTGCCACTGCCTTCTCCGCCCCCCAACCTTTACTGTACATTTAGGCCCAGGTTTCCTATTTTTCTCTCCTGTCTCCCTGTTGCAAGGAGATAAGAAACTACCTTGAGGAAATGATATTAGGATTTTTACCAGTTGCACAGACAGACCCTTGGAACTATTCCTTGGTCTAGATACTCTATTACCTACAGTTGCCAAGTACACAAAAGGAAGAATCTACTGAAGGCCTAAAGGGTAGAGTGACATTGAGAAAGACAAATGAACCAGCAAAACACAGGTAAATGAAAATATATCATGTATCACTCATGCCACACTCTCACATCAAATGCAACACACATTAAGTAGTAACTGAAAACAAACTTTTTTTGTAAAGGCCAGATAATTCTAGGAGTTTCCTTCATCTAAATATTTCTAAGCACCTTACCTGGATCAAGAGATTAGAGCTCACGCTCAGCTAGAATACTGAGCCAAAAAACCATTGCACAAGGAAAGCCAATTTCCAGACAGAGCAGGTTTTGAAACTCTGCCTCTAATAATGACAGACCCCGCAAAAGAACTGACCTCTAACTTTCTCCATTATTCCAAAAGACTGTACAAAAGAAAAACAAGAATGACACGCCAGTCCAAAAGGTCTCACAACATGCCACAGGTCCCCTCACCGGTGATGAACAGAAAACACTATCTTCTTCACCACTTTTTTGAAGACAAAATCATGAAGCTGTTCCCCAATAGCCAAAGCCACCATGTTCTATCATAGCCAGTTCTCAGACTATTGCCTCACGAGTCAGCTTTGGAAGGTCAGCATCAAGGGGTAGACAATGCTCCAAATTAATGTAGCAAAGCTAAAAATATCTCTTAACTCCCCCATTCACTCATTAGTCTGTTCCTTCCATTTTTGCAAAGGTTTCATAATCCTCCCAGGCTTTACTCAGTCCATCTTCAATCTGCCCCACATAGCCAACAAATAAATCCCACTGCAACAAATCTGACTTTGTATTCCTCATGTGCAGATGAACTGACTCAAAAGTTCAAACCCTCAGTGACTCTTCCCATAAAGCTCCATCAGAGACCTAACTGGTTTTCTTGATCTGCAGGCCATCTCTGTTGTGTACTGCTAGAATTACATTCCTAAAATAAAAGGTCTAATGGATGCTCCCACAGTAAAACCCTCCATCAGTTCCATGTTGACCAGGCTCACTCTGGTCATCCTCCTAAAGTGCTCAGCTCTATACCAAGTAGACAGCTCACTCTCTACCACAAGCCATGCTTCCCCCTTTATTCATGCCAGTACTTCTAACTGTCCTCTCAGATCTGATCAACAATATCACCAACTTCTTCCTGCAAAGCACTCATTAAGAAGGAATGCAAACATATCACAGGCAGGGAATTATATGAATCTATGGTCTCAGAAGCAGCATGGGTTTGAAATAGGAGCACCACCTTGGAAATCAAAGGCCCAGCTTTGCCATTTTATTACTAAGTTACATTGAGCAAGGCACTTCCCTTTCTGAGCCTCAGTTTTCTTATCTGTAAAATGCACCCACCCTACTTAACACACAGGATTACTAAAATAAGCAAGTAAGACAAAACATTTCAAAATGCTTCTGAGGGGATGGAACTAAAGTAGTACTCAGAAATTTAGTTTTAAGTGCTGCTAGGAAAAAATGCTTAAATGAGCTAAGCATAATCTTAAGAAGCTTGAAAGTAATGCAAAATAAACCCCGAAGATGTAGGAGAATATTCTAAAATAGAAATTACAAAGAAAACAAACATAATATAGAGGCTCACCAAAGCCAGAAGGCAGTTCTTTGAAAAGGTTAGTAGGATAGTTCAGATGTTCCTGTCAACTATAAGGAAGTGCTGTCAAAGTGAAACACTTCAAATAGAAAGGGCTGTAGTAACAGTTCCCTTTTTGAAAGGGTATCTCAGCTGCAGCACTATTGACATTTGGGGCCAGATAACAGTGTGGCAGGGAGCTGTTCCATGCAGTGCAAGACGGTCAGCAGGACGGCTTATTTCTACCCACAAGATGCCAGCAGCATTCCTCCCCCACTCCCAGGAGTCGTGACGACCAGAAATGCCTTCAGACTTTGTAACCTCTCCCCCGGGAGGTAAAATCAACCCAGGTTGAGAAAAACTGTTCTAAGAAAACAAAAGGGCCACATCACACTATACCAGCTAAGACTAGACTATTCATAGCTACTCCTAATTTTAGAATAGCTGGCTGCTCTGCCCATTAGAACTGCAGAATAACCAGCAAGCCAAGGCAACAGAGGCAAGACTGAAGAAAATAGGCAGGTCTTGGATGCTTCAGCACAACTGCCCAGAGTGTTAAAGATGAGAGGACCAGAAAAATTGTAAGAACTGACACAGTGGCAGAGATGCCACAAGTAGCAGAAGTATCATTTTTATTTCAGGGGAGCAGGGGTGGGGGTAGGAGTGGAGGGTTGTAGTGTTCTAACACTATCAGTTCAGTTCAGTCGCTCAGTCGTGTCCGACTCTTTGCGACCTCATGAATCGCAGCACGCCAGGCCTCGCTGTCCATCACCAACTCCCAGAGTTCACTCAGACTCACGTCCATCGAGTCAGTGATGCCATCCAGCCATCTCATCCTCGGTCGTCCCCTTCTCCTCCTGCCCCCAATCCCTCCCAGCCTCAGTCTTTTCCAATGAGTCAACTCTTCGCATGAGGTGGCCAAAGTACTGGAGTTTCAGCTTTAGCATCATTCCTTCCAAACAACACCCAGGGCTAATGTCCTTCAGAATGGACTGGTTGGATCTCCTTGCAGTCCAAGGGACTCTCAAGAGTCTTCTCCAACACCAAAGTTCAAAAGCATCGATTCTTCGGTGCTCAGCCGTCTTCACAGTCTAACTCTTACATCCATACATGACCACAGGAAAAACCATAGCCTTGATTAGACGGACCTTAGTTGGCAAAGTAATGTCTCTGCTTTTGAATACGCTATCTAGGTTGGTCATAACTTTTCTTCCAAGAAGTAAGCATCTTTTAATTTCATGGCTGTGGTCACCACCTGCAGTGATTTTGGAGCCCAAAAAAATAAAGTCAGCCACTGTTTCCCCATCTATTTCCCATGAAGTGATGGGACCGGATGCCATGATCTTCGTTTTCTGAATGTTGAGCTTGAAGCCAACTTTTTCACTCTCCTCTTTCACTTTCATCAAGAGGCTTTATAGTGAAACATAAAAATGGTGCTTGCAAGGAACTCTGCTCAACTGTATGTGGCAGCCTGGATGAGAGAGGGGTTTGGGGGAAAATGGATACATGTATACGTATGGCTGGATCCTTCCATGTTTACTTGAAACTATCACAACATTGTTAATCGGCTATACCTCAATACAAAACAAAAATTTTTAAAAAAAAGCGCTTGAATCAAATTCCAAGAAGATACCAACGGGCCAAAGGAGACAGTATCTATGGAAACTTTTTCTTACTCACTTTGAAATTCATAAGCAATAAAAAGAAATCATTTCAAAATTTTAAAAAGTTATTTCATCAATAAATACATTTTCTTTTTTAAAAACTCCAATACAATAAGTACATTATTCTGAGACAAATCACAAATTCTTGCCACTTTTAAATAAACAATAGTAAAGTTCTCAAATTTATAGCATACAATTTTTGAATAATTAAGAATCTGACCAAGAGAAAAGGAATCCAAGAAGCCAAGAGGGAAATATATCCATTATACTCACCGGCAGCATCTAAAACCCAGTCTAAACCTGATGAGAGTTCTAGAGGTGCCTGAAAACATAAATTTTGAGACACCAAATGATGTAAGAGCAAAAAGTGATGCAGATGCCTAGGGACCCTAATGCCATCTTAAGAACCAGGAGAGGCAAGCAAACCAGTCTACTGGTATACCTATACATCACCATCTCCTGTTATTTCTCCTCATGCTACCTTATGGACAGGAACTATAACACTAGTGGTGGGGAGACCCCAGTGGAACAGGCTAGCAATGGATAGCAAAAGATGCCGTCCGGGTGAGGGCAGGGAGTAAAATGGTAATTTGCCTGCCAGAAGTAAACTGAAAATGGGGCAGAGACTTCTCAATAGTTTACATGAAAGAAAATCGATCCCTGAACCATATGGCAGCTGTTAGGATAAGTGAGAGCTAAAGACATTAACATCAACAAAGAAAAAGGAGAGATGTTTATTCTCCTGGAATCCGGAGGATGACAGGGGTGCGTCTTCACCAGGCTCCAGCAGGTCCAAGGAACAACAATCTACTGCAATTTCAGGTGTAAAACTGAATGCTGGTGCGTTACAAAAAGGCAAATTTTATTCCTAGGATAACAGGAAGCTTACAAACGACGAAATCTGTGCCATGAAAGGCTAGCATTAACTGAGAAGCTGGTCAGATGACCCAACACTAGACTAATGATGAAAGAAAAAGTCTAATGCCACTTCAACAAGTTGGGAATAGGCGCTCCCGGTGACGTGACTCGGGTGGTAGAGGAGTGGCGGGCTGCTACCGGAAAGGAGCGGAGCTCCTGGGAAGCTATCTCCTCCACCCGCCACCGCAGGGAAGTCATGTCAGTGTTGCCAGCACCGCCTCACTGCGGTGGCCGTGATGCGCTCCACCCCCGAGTCCTCACTCCCGGGAGCCCCGGCCTCCAAGTTGGACGTAGCCGAGCAGAATAGGAGCACTCTGACACCAGGGGGACTGCGGTGATGGTGTGCGAGGATTGATTCCCAGAGCCTTGCCTGACGTCTGACCCATCAGCATGGGGAGGATTGGCATCTCCTGTCTTTTTCCTGCTTCCTGGCATTTCAGCATCTTTCCAGTGGGGTGTCCCCGGATTCTGAACACCAACTTATGCCAAATTATCGTCATCAGCCTTCTGGCTGCTGCTGTCTCACTTTTATACTTTTCTGTTGTCATAATCCAAAATAAGCATGGATGGCTCTCCAAAGACAAGAAGTTTCAAAGGTACTTGGCACAAGTTACTGACACTGAAGCTACAGACACCAATAACCCCAATGTGAACTATGGCATCGTGGTGGACTGTGGGAGCAGCGGGTCTCGGATATTTGTCTATTGCTGGCCACGGCACAGTGGCAATCCTCACGATCTGTTGGATATCAGGCAAATGAGGGATAAAAACCGAAAGCCTGTGGTCATGAAAATAAAACCCAGTATGTAAACAACAAATATCTGCTTGGTAACCAAAAAAAAAAAAACCAAGTTGGGAATAAAGAAAGGGTGAGTCAAGCAAACCAAACAGGAGTCCAGCAGGGGTCTAGCAGCTACACAGGGACAGTTCTCTCCCCACTGGAGCAATTTATAGTTGCCTGAAGTGGCTGAGAGGCAGACCAGCACTGCAGGAGATGGGGTAAACTTTCTGGAGTTGTGAACTCATCAAAGAACCTCTCCCCAAATAACGTCCTCAGGTTCACAGAACCAGAATTGTGAACGTAACTGAGGAAACTCACAGGCCACTCACAGTTATCCCTGATGGGTCTGTGGTCACTAGACCACAAAGTCTCACCACAGGAACTCTGCCACTGACTCGCTCCACGACTTCAACAAGTATGCTCCACTCTCAAATGTGTGGACCCAAGTGTGCACGTGGCCAAAGATGAGGTGAGGGCTAAAGGTCCCTGCAGCACCATAGTGAAGCTCACACAGAGGAACAAATCATTTCCTGGGGAAGAGCATACGGGTTCACTGTCGCTGTGTTTCAGACTTTGCCTTCTCACGATGGATGACCTGAGAAATCCAACTGCAAACACCAAGCTGTCTCAGCAAAAAATTTAATAGAGGAAAGGGAAGCAACCTCGGTCGCTCACGAGAGTCACTCACCATCCAGCAGGTCTTCCTCATCATCCCTGCCATGCTCCTCCACTGCCACCTCCTCCTCCTCCTCCTCCTCCTCTTCCGCATCCTCCAGCTCCACATCTGGGTCCAGGTCTGGATCGCTCCCTGAGGCGGATTCGTCTGACATGGCTCCCAGAGGTCCTCAGTGGACATTACCGTCTCATGGTCCACTGCAGGGGTCCTGGGAGGAGGACAAGAAGCAACAGAATCACTAAAGGCTTCACTTAGGAACACACATTTTTCAAAGAGAAAATGTCAAGGATGAATACCCTGGTTAGATATGGAGCTAAGCATACTAAAATCTCAACCTTTCCCACAAGTACACTGGCCCTAAGACACACTGTGGTGACACTCTGCCGAGCTCAAGACTCTTACCTGCTTGTTTGGACCCTTTAAGGTATTTTCTTGTCCAAACACCCATCACTTCAGAATCTCCACTGGTTCATTCCTTCATGCATTAACTGCTTCCTGAGCACCAACTCAAGTCAAGGCTATGGTTTTTCCAGTAGTAATCTATGGATGTGAGAGATGGACTATAAGGAAAGCTGAGCACCGAAGAATTGATACTTTTGAACTGTGGTGTTGGAGAAGACTCTTGAGAGTCCCTTGGACTGCAAGGAGATCCAACCAGTCCATCCTAAAGGAGATCAGTCCTGAATATTCACTGGAAGGACTGATGTTGAAGCTGAAACTCCAATACTTTGGCCACCTGATATGAAGAGCTGACTCATTTGAAAAGACCCTGATGCTGGGAAAGATTGAAGGCAGAAGGAGAAGGGGACGACAGAGGATAAGATGGTTGGATAGAATCACCAACTCGATGGACATGAGTTTGGGTAAACTCTGGGAGTTGGTGATGGATAGGGAGGCTACACATACTGCAGTTCATGGGGTTGCAAAAAGTCGGACACAACTGAGTGACTGAACTGAACTGAACTGAGCACCAACTCTACATGTCTGTAGATATATACACACGCATATATAATCGCAGGCACTCAGGCTTTGGGGACACAGTACAAAGTAGAGAAAAGTATGTCAGAAGGTGGTGTGTGCCAGAAGCTATTATCTTATATAGTGTGGCGGAGGTGGGGGTGGGGAATGGGGACAGGAAAGTTCTCACTGAGCAGAGACCAGAAGGAACAGAGAGCCACACAGACATCTGCAGGGACTGTGTCCAGGCAGAGCGAGCAGCAAAGGCGAGGTCCTGGAGGAGCTGGGATTGCTCAGGAAATAAGGAGTAGGCCCTATCTTGGAGCACGACAAGGAAGATGGTCCATTCTCCCATCACCTGAATAAAATGCTTCCAGGCAGCTGACTACTCATCACACTGTCACTCCTCCCGAGTAGGTAGGGAGCCTCCAAACGCCCACGCCCACAGCTCAGCTCTCAGGCCCTGCCCTAGCTTGTGGCCCAGTTCCAGCTCCATTTCTTCCAAGAAGCCTTTGTCCACTGCCCCAGTCTTCTGGGATCATGTTCCCTCTTCGGAACTCCAGCAGCCATGCTGACCAGGCTGACCTTCACTGAAGGCTTCATACGAGTTACTTGGCAAAGTGTTTGTCGTCTTTGGTTTCTCACCTCCTGACCCAATAGTAAGCCCCTAGTGGCAGAGATTTAGCTGGGACCTGTTTCTTTGTATCCTAGAGCTAGAAGCATGTCCTATTCAAATCATTCCTATTCACATTCACTCTCTCCTGCCGATCTGCTTGCTCTATTATATACAGTCAGTGTCAGGCACTGCGCATGTTTGTCAATCTCTCTCTCTCCATTTTACTATTAGCAAAAGTCCTTTCTTCTTGAGTGAAAAGAAAAAAACAGGATAAAGACAAAGCTAGCTGTTTTGTGATACAGCAAATACAACAAAATATTAATGTGAAGATTCACCAGTTCTTTCCATTTTTTGGTATATTTCAAATTTTTTATTACAAAATGTGGGGAAGAGGGGCACAAGATAAATAATCTTTCGTAAGATAAACAGTTGTAGACAACCACATCCAGAATCGGGTCATCCTAAAATTCCTCCCACTTCCCAAAATTAAAAAAAAAAAAAAGAAAAAGAAACACAAGTATCTTAATTATTCAACACAAATACTATTCTAGACCTGGAATCTCTTAAAGTTCAGACACAATTTGAAACAGAACTTCTATGCTCTCCGGAATAGAAACAGAAACAAAACAGAGCAAACTGGATCCTTTAGAATTCTGGAAAACCAGAATTTCAGACCGCTCAGTTAAAAAGCACAGGAACAATGAGCATGTGCATCCTGGCAGGTCACATACTTAGCCTCTGAAGACAACAAAAGCAAAGAGCAGCTGTGGATGGTTTAGTAATAGAATTCAAATTTTTGCATTAATAACACACTTGCAAAAATATTTACAAAGGACATTAAAGTACAGGGCAGAAAAGTGACATGCAAATACACATTAATGTAACTAATGCTGAGCTGCCATTCACTGACAAAGCAGAACCAAGTCTCGAGGGAAATCTATATCTTTAGTTCATTAGGTTTGAAAAAGGAAGTAGGAAACCAATCAAAAATCAGCAGGTTTGGAAGTGAAATTTATTTCTGAATATTAGTATAATGATAATTCATTAGCAACTACTCTGTTTGGAAGTCAATGTCCATAATCAGCATAAAGCCCCTGTTTCATTCTACACTGCTTGAGGTAAGTTATTCTGCTATATGCCTGGCTGATTATGGAGTGGCTTTTAGAGAACAGTTTTTAATTAGCAAGTACCTTTAGGTAATCTGAATTCCTGGCATTTTACAGAAGAAATTGTGTGGTGATGAAAAAATGACAATCACTTAGAGGTTAGCAATAACAATGAAAAGCTTCCTGCAAACCCAGTTAACAAACATCTTTAAAACCATCTCAGCCCCAAGCTCCTGAGAGACAGAAGCAAACATCAATTAAACAACCACCACACATGTTGTTAAGACTATGAAAGACATTAGTCCAGCCCCCTTCTCAAAACTGTTTTAAAAAAGAGGTATGTTGTTAAGACTATGAAAGACATTGGTCCAGCCCCCTACTTAAAACTGTTTTAAAAAAGAGGACACTTTTAAAATAGTACCCAGGCTTTCAGATGCCCATATCACAGAAAAAACTGGGAAGTAATGGCTCTCTTGCTGCTGCCGCTGCTACTAAGTAGCTTCAGTCGTGTCCGACTCTGTGCGACTCCGTAGACGGCAGCACACCAGGCTCCCTGTCCCTGGGATTCTCCAGGCAAGAACACTGGAGTGGGCTACCATTTCCTTCTCCAATGAATGAAAAGTGAAAAGTGAAAGTGAAGTCGCTCAGTCACATCCAACTCCCAGAGACCCCATGGACTACAGCTCACCAGGCTCCTCCATCCATGGGATTTTCCAGGCAAGAGTACTGGAGTGGGGTGCCACTGCCTTCTCCAAATGGATTTCTTAAGTCCCACCAAATTTGGTTTTTCTCTTTCCCTCCCTTCTATAGGCCACTAGATTTCTTTACAAAGATGACACAATGAATTATTTTCTCAGCTCTTCAGAGCCACACTAACTACTTAAGGGGCAGGTTTGGCTGTTACTGATCACCTTCAAGAAAGCAACAAAGGGAAAATGGCAGAGGAAAAGCTGATCCTGCAGGCAGCAGCACAGTCAACCGCACTTTGTCTCTAAAGGGGCTCCGCCCGACACACACACTTCCATGTGCGCACAGCCTTTCAGAATACAGGGAAGGCAGCCCTGATTTTAACAAGTAGCTCTTGGGGACTTTCCTGGCAGGCCTGGGCCTATGGTTAAGAATCCACCTTCCAAAAAATTCCAAACTCATTCTACGAGGCCACAATCACCCTGATACCAAAACCAGGCAAAGACAACACACAAAAAAGAAAATTACAGGCCAGCATTACTGATGAATACAGATGCAAAAATCCTCAACAAAATTCTAGCAAACAGAATTCAACAACACATTAAAAAGCTCATATACCATGATCAAGTCAAGTTTATTCCAAGGATGTAAGGATTCTTCAATACACACAAATCAATGTGATACACCATATTAACAAACTGAAAAGTAACCATATGATCTCAACAGATGTAGAAACAGCCTTTGACAAAATTCAACATCCATTTATGATAAAAAAAAAAAAAAGCTTCAAAAAATGGGCATAGCAAGAACATACCTTAACACAGTAAAGGCCATATATGATCAGCCCACAGAAAACACTACTCTCAATGGTGAAAAACTAAAAGCATTCCCTCTAAGTTCAGGAACAAGACAAGGGTGTCCATTCTCACTGCTACTATTCAACATAGTTTTGGAAGTCCTGGCTATGGCAATTAGAGAAGAAAAAGAAATAAAAGGAATTTCAGATTGGAAAAGAAAAAGTGAAACTCTCACTATTTGCAGATGACATGATACTATACATAAAAAACCCAAAAGAAACTATCAGAAAATTACTAGAGCTAATCAGTGAATTTAGCAAAGTCATGGGATACAAGGTCAATACACAGAAATCACTGCATTCCTATATACTAACAATAAAAAACCAGAAAGAGAAATTAAGGAATCAATCCCATTCACCAATGCAACAAAAAGAATAAAATATCTAGGAATAAACCTACCTAAGGAGACAAAAGACCTGTATATGAAAAAATTATAAGACCCTGATGAAAGAAATCAAAGACGACATAAACAGATAGAGAGATAGTCCATGTTCCTGGGCAGGAAAATCAACATTGTGAAAATGACTATACTACCAAATGCAATCTACAGAGTCATTGCAAAAGTGAAAAGTGAAAGTGAAGTCGCTCAGTCGTGTCCAACTCTTTGCTACCCCGTGGACTATAGCCTACCAGGCTCCTCCGTCCATGGGATTCTCCAGGCAAGAATACTGGAGTGAGTTGCCATTTCCTTCTCCAGGGGATCTTCCCGACCCAGGCATCAAACTGAGGTCTCCCGCATGGCAGGCAGATGCTTTACCCTCTGAGCCACCAGGGAAGACTCACTTTTACTTTTTCAGAATAAAAAATTTCACAATTCATATGGAAACACAAAAGACCCAGATAGCAAAAGAAGTCTTGAAAAAGAAGAATGGAGCTGGAGGAATCAACCTTCCTGACTTCAGACTATACTACAAAGCTACAGTCATCAAGACAGCATGGTACTGGCACAAAAACAGAAATACAGACCAATGGAACAAGATAGGCAAGACAAACCCACACACCTATGGGTACTTTAGTTTTGACAAAGGAGGCAAGAGTATTCAATAGGGCAAAGACAGCCTCTTCAATAAGTGGTGCTAGGAAAACTGGACAGCTGTGTGCAAAAGAATAAAATTTTAGAACACTTTCTGATGGCGTACACGAAGATAAACTCAAAATGGATTAAAGACCTAAATGTAAGACCAGAAACTATAAGACTCTTAGAGGACAACATAGGCAGAACAGTCAACATAAAGCAAGATCTTCTATAACCCACCTCTTAAGAGTGATGGAAATAAAAACAAAAATAAATAAGTGGGATCTAGTTAAACTTAAAAACTTTTGTACAGCAAAGGAAACTACAAACAAGGTAAAAAGACAATCCTCAGAATGGGACAAAATAATAGCAAGTGAATAATAGCAAGTGAAACAACTGACAAAGAATTAATTTCCAAAATATACAAACAGCTCATACAACTCAATACCAGAAAAACAAACAACCTAAGCAAAAGTGGGAAAAAGACCTAAAAAGACATTTCTCCAAAGAAGGCATACAGATGGCTAAAAAAAAATATGAAAAAATGCTCAACAGTGCTCATTACTAGAGAAATTCAAATCCACCATGAGATACCACCTCACACCAGTTAGAAAGGTGGTCATCAAAAAGTCTACAAACAATAAATGCTGGAGACAGTGTGGAGAAAAGGGAACCCTCTTGCATTGCCGGTAGGGAATGTAAACTGATACAGCCACTATGAAAGATGGTATGAATATTCCTTAAAAAACTAGGAATAAAACCACCTTATGACCCAGCAATCCCAATCCTAGGCATATACCCCAAGGAAACCAAAACTGAAAGAGACACATGTACCCCAATGTTCACCACAGCACTATTACAATAGCTAAACCATGGAAGCAACCTAGATATCCATCGACAGATGAACGGATAAAGAAGCTGTGGTACATATACACAATGGAAAACAGACATGAGAAAAAAGTTGATAAGGATGAAAATGTATTTCCCCATTTCTTCCCCATTCCATGAGAGACACTGCTTCAATCTTCAGTGAAGAGGAACTCTGCTTCTAAAACACAGACATACTAGGAGAGTGACTTGGGTATTGCTGCACCTTAAAAATGACCTGTATTCCTACAGAGTAAATTCTGGGAATCAAATTCTATTTTAATGAAACTGCAGAACTAGCTATTTAAAGGAACTCCAAACAGAACCACTCTAATAGGTAAATATTCAATCCCTAAATAATATGTTAACCTTTATAGTTTAAATATTGGGTTTACTTTTGAACTGTGGTGTTGGAGAACACTCTTGAAAGTCCCTTGGACATTAGGGAGATCAAACCAGTCAAACCTAAAAGATATCAACCCTGAATATTCATTGGAAGGAATGATGTTGAAGCTGAAGCTCCAAAACTTTGGCCACCTGAAGCAAAGAGCTGACTCACTGGAAAAGACCCTGATGCTGGGAAAGACTGAAGGCAAAAGAAGGCAGCAGGGGATGAGATGGTTGGATGACATCACTGACTCAATGGACAGGAGTCTGAGCAAACTCCAGGAGATAGTGAAGGACAGGGAAGCCTGGCGTGCTGCAGTCTATGGGGTCACAAAGAGTTGGACATGACTGAGTGACTGAACAACATCATTATACTGGGTTTGCTAAAAGGAGGCTATAATTATGAAGAAACACACAGCCAATCCCAGTGAGCCTCTCACAGCAACCTTGAGATTGAGGGAAGAGAGTTTTCTGCCCTGCTAAATTCAAAGACAAGGACACCTGTCTGTAAAGTGCTGCCTGACCAAGAATCAGTGGAATTAATCATGTGGGCACAGGCCTCAGACATACCCTTGGGGGGAGATACACAGAAGGAAACACACACACACACACACACACACACACACACACACACACAGCCTTTGTTCACAAAGCTGACCATGCCACACACACACAAAGCCTTTGTTCACAAAGCTGACCATCCCTGGAGAGTCCACACTGAAAACTGCAAACACACACGGCTTCACTGGGCAGGCAGCTGGTGAAATTCCAGAGACGTCTTAGTGGTCCTCAGCAGCATCCTGATCTTGCCTTTGATATAAAATAATCCATTCCCAACTGCCATATCCTCATTAATTTTGGTGACCTTGAGTAATATTACATTTCCTCAAGTGCTCTCAAAGCAATTTAACAGCAAGTACCACTCACATCTTTTCTCCATTAAGAGTATAAACAAAACCATGCATTTATGCTAACATACAAGAGGAGGGAAGTTTTCAGAGCAAGCAAACATTCAGCCCAAGATTTGAAGCAACAGCCCTTCAAAGAAACCTATTAGTCAAAGAATCAAAGAGGAGGAGAAGAGAGTTCAGTTCATATATAGAACTTCCTGGATATCTACTACAAGATCCTTCAATCTGCTGTGAGAGATCAACTGTGGATCTTTAAAGTTATTTCAAAACACCTTTCCTGTGCAAAATGAAAATCTAACCTGTTACTTCAAAATTCCAAGCTGCCCAAATGCTTTTTGTTTATTTTTCAGTTACTTTAAAACATTTAATATACATAAGCAGTCACAGAAGCTAAACTGACAGAGATCGAAATATGTTTTTTGCAACTCAAATGAGACTTTCAGCAATTAAGACAAAAAGAAAGAAAGATGAAAAAACATACCCAGGCCTCCAAGGAGCCGGGCCACAGGAGACAACTCTCCCAAAAGGCAATGCAAGTGAGACCAACACCAAGCACAGCAGAGGCACTGAAGCCACGTGTCAAGAGGCCTAAAGGCTAGCCACAGCTCGTGGGCAACTAGTTGCATTACCAAATGTTCTCCCAGAGCTTCTTCCATAACCCCTTACTCCAGAGAGGAGATGGGCCTGAGTGCATCTTTAAGACCTCTTCCAGATTCTACAACAGCAGTTCTTAAAAGGTGGTCCTGGAACTCCTGAGGGTCCTCAAGACCCTTTTAAAAAGCCAAATTCCTGTATGGGTTAAACAGCCATTCAAAGTGCAAGACAAACCAATATATTTCAATGAAACAGAAAACAAAAAGTTCCTTGATACGGTTTCAAGCTCTCTGTAACAATTAACCTTGAAGACACTGCCAGTGTTTTGGTGTAATACCAACGAATACCCACAATTATATGAAAAGGATGTTAAAACACTCCTATCTTTTCCAACTACATTCTTCATGTACTTCAACAATATAAAAAGTCAACAACAAAACAGTCAGTTGCAACAGAACAAATGCAGAACCAAATCTGAGAACCCAGCTGTCTCAATTCAACCAGACATTTTCAAATTTTTGAACATGTAAAACAATCCTACTCTTCCAAGTTCTCTGTTTTGGAAAATAGCTATTTTTCATTTAAAAGGTTATTTATGTTAATATAATTATTTTATTATTTTAGAATGAATTAATATATTTTATTTCTCAGCTTTCATTTCTAATACAACAAATATCGACCAGTAAAGCACTCTGGGGTCTTTAATAATTTTTAAGAGTATAAAGATCCTAAGAGCAAACAGTTTGAGACCTGCTTTTCTAATGCAACAAAACTCTAGTCTTCCCCCCCCCCCGCCCCCATTTTCAGGTATCACAAAGAGCAAAACTGGCTTTAAGGAAAAGCATAATGTGCAGAGAACCACATTACATAAACATTATAAAATCTCCCATAATATTTAAATAAAAACCAAAAATTAATCTGATATATAAAAATGATACACACAGGTTATTTTATAAATATAATTAATCATCAAATTTCCTTAGTAACTGAAGTTAATACTACATTGTTGCTTAGTCGTTTCATTGTGTNCCACATTACATAAACATTATAAAATCTCCCATAATATTTAAATAAAAACCAAAAATTAATCTGATATATAAAAATGATACACACAGGTTATTTTATAAATATAATTAATCATCAAATTTCCTTAGTAACTGAAGTTAATACTACATTGTTGCTTAGTCGTTTCATTGTGTCTGACTGTTTTGCTGCCCCATGGACTGCAGCGCACCAGGCTCCTCTGTCCATAGCATATCCCAGGTAAGAACAGGGGAGTGAGTTGCCATTTCCTACTCATGAGGATGTTCCTGACCCAGGGATCAAACCGGTTTCTCCTACAAGCCTCCTGCACAGCAGGTGGACTCTTTACTGCTGAGCCACCAGGGAAGACCGATGCTACATTTGCAAAGTCAAATTTTCACTATTACCACTGAATCTCTGCTATCCACATTCCCTTTAAAATAGCCAAGGGCTGAGGTACACCGCCCTCCTTGTAAATCCCCCTTGGCTTATGCCCTTCATTCAAGAAGTTACTGAGAAGCACATCCCTGCAAGAGTCAGTCCCAGGAGTTTTGAATAAGTAGGAGTTAAGCCCTAGAAGGCCACTGCTGAGGGGAGCAAATGAAAGATTCATTTCATTCTCCATGGACTCGGGGGGTGGCGGGGGAGAAGG